>CM035438.1:17331311-17336311 GCA_020310875.1 Ceratopteris richardii
GCTCAGACTTTTACCCAGTGTGTCCAGCACACTTAAAATTGGAACAATTCCTTTTGGGAGTATTAAAGTTCCTTAGTAATCTACCAATCACAAGTGGAATCACTTCAATTGATAAATTATGCACTGAGAAATAAGTTCAGCAAAATTCTAGTTACCCCCGACTTTTTAGGAACTCTGCAGACACATACCAGTGTGTACTTCGAAGCGGATTTCTCCCAAATGGCTGAATGAAATCCTTTGAGATTTTGTATGCTTGTAGAAGACCTTGAGTTGGTTCCAATGAGCTATAGATCTCTTGATTTGGTTCAGTAGATCCTGAGATATGCTCCTTTGAAGTTGACAGACTTGGAGAAGTTAACACAGAGAACCAGAAATGAGAAATGTGTGTATATCTATTGATTAATGAAATTGTACAAGCTCAATAGCATGACAAGCATAGCTAATTGAGGTGTGGTGGTGTAGGCTATGGAGTAGCACTAACACACACTCAGTTACAATGAAGATATGCCTCGGGGAGTGATCTGGAATGAGTGAACTTACCGCGACTTTTCAAATAGAGTTTTTATAGGAATTGATTGTGATTTGAATTTCAAATTCAAACTAAGGCTCCCTTGAATCTCTCCTCTAAAAGTAGGGAGATATTCTCTCCACTTAACTATTCTCTTTTCCACGACTTAATCAGGTAGGTAAGTGATTACATGAGATGCCAAGTCATAAAGACTTTTACAAGGGGTAAAAGATAATAACTCATAAGTATGAGTTCCTATGCCTTATCCTTCATGAAGAGATATCTTTCAAAGTTTCCAAATCCATCATCAAGGTTCCAATGTTCCAAGCCAATGTGTGAAGGCTTGATATGCACCAACAGCTCCCCCTCAAGCCAAACACTTTGGCTTAAGTCTTCTCTTTCATTCTTCAATCACTTCCTGCAATCCAATCATAGATTTGAATCTGCATAACTTGTTTCCATCCAATGCCTTTGTAAGTAAATCTGCACATTGCATATTAGTAGACACATATGTCAATTGAATCTCTTTGCTAAGTAACTTCTCTCTCACATAGTGGTAATGAACCTCTATGTGTTTGGTTCTGGCATGATAAATTGGGTTTGCTGCAAGGTGAAGAGAACTAGTATTGTCTCCAAAGATAATAGGTGGTCTTGTGTGTAGACCTAACTCTGTATATAGAAGCTTCAACCAGATAGCTTCTTGAGTTGCATTGGCAAGCCCTCTATACTCTGCTTCAGTGGATGACAATGCCACTGTAGGTTGCTTCTTGGCTGACCAAGAAATAGGCTTATCTCCTGCAAAACAAATGTAACCTGAGGTGCTCCTCCTATCATCCTTGCATCCTACCCAATCTACATCTGAGTAGACTTTTATGTCAATATCTGATGTATAAGGAAAATACAAACCATGACTTTGTGTTCCCTTCAAATAGTTCAAGATCTTCTTGGCTGCCTCTAGGTGAGGTACCCTAGGTTTGTGCATGAATTGACTAAGCACACTTACTCCATATGCTATGTCAATTCTTGTCAAGGTAGCATAGTTCAAACTACCTACCATACTTTGGTATCCTGTAATGTCTTTGATTTCTTCTCCTTCATGAGCACTTAGCTTTTGGTTAACCTCCATTGGAGTAGTAGATACCTTAGCATCCTGCAAACCAAACTTCTTGACCATATCCTGAACATACTTCTTTGGAGTGATGTAGATACCTGAATTTGTGTAGACCAATTCAAGACCTAAGAAATACTTTAATAATCCAAGATCACTGATCTTGAATTCTTTCATCATCTGTCCTTTGATATGTCTAATTCCATAATGTACCTTTTTTGGATCTTCATAGCCAGGTGGTTGTGACATGTAGACTTCTTCAGATATCCATCCATTTAAGAATGCATTCTTCACATCCAATTGGTACATGTTCCAATTCTTGGATGCAGCTACACTCACCATAACTCTGATAGTTGGCATCTTGGCCACAGGAGAAAATGTCTCCTCATAATCAATGCCTTGGGTTTGTGCAAAACCCTTGGCTACCAACCTAGCTTTGTACCTATTTATTGTTCCATCTGAATTCTTCTTTAGTTTGTAGATCCATCTGGATCCTATCACCTTCATAGAGTCCTTCTTGGGTACCAAGTCCCAAGTATCACTTTCCTTGAGAGCTTCCATCTCTTCATTCATGGCTTCTCTCCATTCTGGTTTAGTAATTGCTTCTTCATAGGTACCTGGTTCTTCATTCAACAAGTCTTTTGCAAGATATACAGAATGTTTAGTTACAAGTGATGTGTCATACCCAAATCTGATAGGCTTCTTCTTTTCTCTCTGAGATCTCCTCATTGCTTGAGTAGAAGTTTCAGGTTTATCCTCTAATTGCTTCATCTTCATCTTTCCTTTGGACTTCCAAGCCTTGAACTCTTCAAGGTTTATTGTATCATCATCTGAGCTTGAATCTTCTTACTGAGTTGGTTCTTCCTTAGTAAGCTTTGGAAAATCTTCTTCCATGTCATAGGGTAGACTCACTTTCCTGCATTCATTCTCATACCAAGAGTCATTTTCATCAAATATGACATCTCTGCTTACCTTGAACCCTTTGTTTGTTGGATTGTAGAATCTGTATCCCTTTTGGTTCAAATCATAACCAATGAAGATACATTTTTCAGCCTTGGGGTCTAACTTTCCCCTTACCTGTGAGGGAATATGCACATATGCTACACAACCAAAGATTTTGCAATGATCCAGAGAGGGTCTCTTACCATGCCATGCTTCATATGGTGTCATGCCATCAAGTGATTTGGATGGCAACCTATTGATGAGATAAGAGGCAGTGGATACACTCTCTGCCCATAGGTAATTTGGCAACTTTTTCTCATTAAGCATAGACCTAGCTGTTTCTACTATAAGTCTATTCCTTCTTTCTGCTACCCCATTTTGTTCAGGTGAGTACCTTGTAGTGATCTCCCTTTTGATGCCTCTTTCCTGCAAGAAATCTTCAAACTCATTGGAGAAGTACTCTCCTCCACCATCTGACCTTAGCCTCTTCAAGCTTCTACCTGTTTGATTTTCAACAAGTGCAAGATACCTCTTGAAACAATTAAATACTTCATCCTTATGCTTCATAAAATATAAAATGGTCCACCTACTATAGTCATCAATGAAGGACACATAATACCTTGAACCAGAAATGGAAGGGTCCTTGCTAGGTCCCCAAACATCTGTGTGTACCAAGTCTAGGAAGTCTTCATGCATGAAACCTTTCCTTGAGTAGGGTAATCTGTGAGACTTACCAAATTGACATGATCCACATTTGTAAATCATGTGTTGCTTGGATACATTTGGTATCCCAAGCACACATTGATCCTTGCACATTTGCTTTAGAGTTCTTTCACCTATGTGCCCTAATCTCTTGTGCCATATCTCTAACTCTGAAAGTGTCTGATCCTTATAATTATACAAAGCAATATTTTTGGTGTCTTCTAGCTCAAATGTAAACAATCTACCTGATTTCTCCCCTTTGGCTATCCTTCTGAATCCATGTTTTGGATCCTCCACATATGCTCCATGTTGTGTGAATCTGACCTGCAAACCTTTCTCCACAATCTGACCAACACTCATTAAATTCTTAGTTATTGTTGGTACATAGAGTACCCCGCTTAATAGGTTCTGATTACCATCACATGTCTTCACATTTCCAATTTTGATAACAGAGTGTTTAGTGTCATCACCTGTTTGTACCTGATGTTTGCCCTTGGGCTCTTCCAAATCAGAAAGTAGTGCCACATTGCCAGCTACATGGTTAGAACATCGTGAGTCAATGTAAAATAAATGATCATCATTTGTACCTATCTTGGAGGTCATATTCATGATCAATAGGGAGTCATCTTGCTCCTCTGTGTAATTGTTGTAGTCTCTTCTATTTCTGAATCCACCTTGGTAGTTTCCATTGTGGTTGTTGTTATAGTTGTTGTTGTATTGGTTGTTGTATCCATTGTAGCTTTGATGTTGGTTGAATCTGCCTCTCCCTTGAGAGTATCCACCTCTTGAGTAGCCTCTTCCTCTCTGATTTTTGTAGTTCTTGTAGCATTCATCTGTGGTATGATTGGACAATCCACAAATGTTGCATGGTGATGAGTTGTAGGGTCTCCCCCTACCTGACTTACCTCCTCTGCCTCTTCCTCTAGATGACCTACCTCTCCCTGCATAATTAGCTTGAGAGGTAGAGCCTTCTTCATCCTGTTTCTTCTTGCCTTTATCTTTAACCTTCTTATCAGTATAGAGAGCAGAGGGGTTATTACCTTTTGATTGATCTCCAGCCCTTGTAAACTTTGCTTCATGTGTAAATAGTTGGCCCATGAGTGTTGTGAGATCAGGGGTATGCATGTCCATATAGAGGTCCATTGCAGTGGTGAAACTTTCCCACTTATCATCTGCCTTGAGTCCATTTGTCACTTGCCTGACTATTTGTTCTTCTTCAATTTCCTCTCCAATGCTTGCTAGCTGGACTGCCACATCTTTAATCTTTGTCACATACTCTGAGACTGATTGCTTGGGCTGCTTCCTAAGTGTTGTGAACTCAATCCATAATTGATTCTTCCTAGCCCTTGTGTTGGAGGAAAAATAATTTGACAAGGTTTCCCAAGTCTCTTGGGAAGTCTTACAGTTCCTTACATGAGGTAAAAGAAAGTCAGATATAGAGTTTAAGAGATAAGACCTTGCCAAAGCATCCTTTGCACACCATTGGTTGAGCCTCTCATGTTCATCCTTTGTAGGTAGTCCTCTAGTCTTGAATGAGGGCAACTCCCCATCTCCTGATATGTATCCAAATAGACTTCTCCCTTGTAGATAGGTCTTCATTCTCAATGACCAAGCATGGTAATTATTTCTGTCCAATTTGTCAATGAATGAAGGGAAACCATCACCCATGATTACCTTCTTTGCTCTGATACCACTGTTGGATGTGATGGATGGATGCACTCAAGAAATGAGTTGGTGCTG
>CM035438.1:17353811-17358811 GCA_020310875.1 Ceratopteris richardii
AAAGATAGATAGATAGATAGATAGATAGATAGATAGATAGATATATAGATAGATAGATAGATGGATAGATAGATAGATAGATAGATAGATAGATAGATACATAGATAGATAAATAGAGAGATACATGGATAGAGCAATCTAGAGTGAATAGGAGTGGTTTGATTGAGTGAACGCAAGCACTTGCAAAAGAAGAGACACAACCTCATCAAATGCATACATATTAGGATTTCCTTTTGCAACCAAACAGAGTGTAGTAGCAAAGCTTTGAAAAGATTCCGGTAATCCTTTCAACAATGTAGAAATGAGTGATGCATCCGGAATGATCTCATCTATGTTTGCCAATTGCTCTTTCAAATCCTTGATGCGTGTCAGATACACATCCACTGACTCATGTTCAGCCATACATACATCTTCAAGTTGCTTCCTCAAGTATGCAACACGTGCTTCATTACGCATGGCATACAAAGAAGCAAGAGTGTCCCATGCCTGTCGTGATGTAGAACATGACCGGATGTGTGGAACTATATGACGCTTCACTGAAAGCGCAATCAAAGCATGAGCTTGAGCATCTTTTCCATCCCATCTAAGCTGCTCCTATGTAGGTGGAGTACTCGAAGAAGAAGCTCCATCTGTGACAGTAGACTGTGAAGTAGAAGCACCTGCCGGTCTTCGATCTACATCTGCCACTATGTTCCAAAGTTGTTTTGCAACAAGAACATGCTTCATCATGTAAGACCACATCGGATAGTTGGTCCCATCAAGCTTATCTTCAGCTTGAAGCATGCCAAACAAGTCATTGCTGCCCGCCATTTCACTAAGGAACAGGAATGTGACAAAATCTTCACTTCGACGAAAACTGAAATGAGTGCTGGAATTTCAGCTCACAAACCTTCACTCTGATGGTGATTCTAACTGCATGAATGGCTTCGAAATGGGGGTAAAACCCTAGCGCACGTAGTGGAAATGTTTCCGAGCTGCTGAAATTCACAGTTCTATGCTTCGAAGAAGATTTGCACTGTTAAAGTGCGCGCACGCCGCGATGCGAAAACCCGAAACTTGAGAAGAAGTTGAACTTGGCTCTCATACCACTGTTGGGTGTGTGTAGAAGTGCGAGAGACACATAAGAAGCACACACAAGGGGCACAAATGCAGCAAGACACACGGAGAAGATGATGGCTGGAATAGCTCTCTCTATTGATCGATGAACTGAACTGAAGTAAGAGCTGAATGATATCCCTAAGTACAAAGGACCACCACATATGAGAGTATCAAGTATGTGGTAACATGGGGAAAAAACCTCTAGCCAGCACTAGAGTAAAAAGTGCCCATGTATAGGGAAAAGGTTCACATCAAAGCTACTCGAGGAACACATAAGTGTAACAACATTCACCAGAAGGAACAGAAACAAGAAGATTATGGTAGATCATGTTTCAATTGACAAATTGGACAGAGATAATTATCCCGCATGGGTAATGCGCATGGAAGCCTTACTTATGAGTAAGGAATTAATGATGTATGTGATCGGAGAAGAAAAGAAGCCAACCTTTGAAGACATTAGACAACCAAAGGAAGAAGAATTAAAAGACTTGAAGCTGTGGCAGAAGAAAGATGCAACGGCAAGAGCTTACATTTATAATACCGTTACATATCATCTACTACCGCATATTAGAGGTCTGGAGAAAGCGGAGGACATATGGAGTGTGTTGGAAGATCATTTCCAAAATACTACGAAAGCTAGGAAGGCTAGCTTATGGTCCGAATTCAGAAGATTCAAAAAGAAGTCAAGTCAAAGCATTAGTGACTATGTTACCAAGATGAAGGATCTAGCAGATAGTCTTGGATCCATAAATGAAGATATCGAAGATCACAGATTGATAGCACAAGTGCTCACAGGTTTGAGAGGAGATCAAAGGTGGAAACCTTTCGTACTCTCAACTGAACTTTCTTTAAATCATTTTGTACCATATTTAAATCAGTTTCTTGGTTTGATGCTCACATATGAGCAAGACCTGAAAGGAGATGGAGATAAAGGACAAAGTTCTGCAATGTACATGAAGAACAAGAAGAAAAGAGATAAAGGTAAGTTAAAAGATGAAGAAGAGTCGAGTTCTCAGGCTTATTATACAAGAGGTAAAGGTACTGGCAGAGGAAGAGCAAGAGGTTTTGGAAAAGGAAGAGGTAGTCAGAACATCAACAAGAAGGCTTGCTGGATCTGTGGACTAAGTAATCATCTGGCTCATGATTGTTGGCACAATCAACAAGGATCAAATCAAAATCAGAACAATAATAGCAGAGGCAGAAGCGGAAGATATCAGAGTAACTTTCAAAGAGGTAGACAAAATCAAAGAGGAGGCTATGGTAGAGGTGGAGCAAGAAGTTGGGGACAGAATCAATCCTACAACACCACCTACAACAACTACGCAAATGAGACACAGAATGAAAGTCATACATCATTGATGATGAACTCAATTAGCACATTGGATAACGAGAATCTAAAGGTATTTTACATTGATTCTAGATGTTCTAATCATTTGTTAGGAAATATAGAATTGATGTCAGAATTGGAAACAGGTAGTTCCAGTCATACTCTTCAAACAGGTGACAATACAAGACATAGTGTACATTCAATTGGAAAAGTGAAATGTAAGAGTGGATCAAATTTGCTAACCAATGTTTTGTATGTTCCGACAATACCTAAAAATTTGATTAGTGTGGGACAAATAGTTGAGAAAGGTTTTCAAGTCAGATTTACAAATAAAGGAGTATTTGTGGAAGATCCTGAGAATGGATATAATCAGATCGTCTCTGGTAAGAAAGAAGGTAGACTCTTTACTTTAAGAGTACAAGGGAACATTGGTCAAGCGTTGCTCACACATGATGAAAAGGTGATTACAGAACTTGATCTCTGGCATAAGAGATTAGGTCATTTTAATGAAGGAGGAATAAAAGCTATGATTTTAAATTAGTCAGTACTAGGACTACCGAATGTACAAAATCAACATATGATTCATAAGTGCGAAGCTTGTCAGATGGGAAAAGCCCACAGGTTACCTTTCCAGAAGAAAGGATTCAAACATGATGGAGTACTTGAACTCATTCATATAGATGTATGGGGTCCAACAAAAGAAGGGTCAATCAGTGGCTCAAGGTATTATGTTTTATTCATTGATGATGCTACAAGATGGATAACGTTATATGTTTTGAAGGAAAGATCAGAAGTATTTGAAACCTTCAAGCATTTTCATGCATATGCTGAAAGACTCACAGGTCGAAAGCTTAAGAGACCGAGGTCTGATGGAGGGGGAGAATATTTCTCCCGAGAGTTCAATGATTATCTTTGGAATGCAGGTATTAAGAGAGAAATAACCTGCAGGTATACACCACAACAAAATGGTGTAGCAGAAAGAAGGAACCGAGTTCTAGTTGAGTTTGCACGAGCTATGCTAAACAAAAAGGAGTGTCCAAATTATCTTTCGGTTGAAGCCATAAATATAGCTACATACCTGGTAAACAGATTACCATGTACAACTTTAGATGGAATGACCCCTTATGAAGCTTGGTGGGGTAAGAAACCAACACTTGATCATTGCAAAGTGTTTGGATCAGTTGCTTATGCTTATGTACCGTCACAACTGAGACATAAGCTTGAACCAAAAGCAGAGAAATATGTGTTTGTCGGATATGATGAAAAGCAGATGGGTTAGAGGCTATGGAGTCCTCTAACCAAACAATTTATTGTTTCCAGAGATGTTACATTTGATGAACAGAAAAGCTGGTATGCGGATCAAAATCACACAACTAAAGAATTTGAAGAAGAGGTAAGAAGAAAAGATAAAGGGAAATCAATTGTGCAGGTGAATAGACATGAAGATCATATGCAGGCAAGTACGTCGAGGATCGGATCAGGTATGAGAAATGAAGATGAAGAAGTGTATTCAGACACTTATGAAGAATGTGAACCAAGAAGGTCAAGCAGGACTAGAAGACAACCAGAGAGGTATTCCTATGATACTTCATATATAACTCAGAGAAATTATGCATATATGGTCAAAGATGATGAAGAACCTCAGAACTATGATGAAGCCAAAGGCAAGAAGCAATGGGAAGTAGCAATGGAAGACGAGTTCAGCGCACTGGAAGAGAACAAGACATGGGAACTTGCTCCTAAACCAAATGGTAAGAAAGTAATTGGAAATAAATGGGTTTTCAAAGTGAAGAAGCTTGCAGATGGAAAGATAGCCAGATACAAAGCGAGATCGGTGGTCAAAGGCTATGCTCAGATGCATGGCATAGATTATGATGAGAGGTTTAGTCTGGTGGCAAAGATGTCAACCATAAGGACAGTGATTGCTATAGCAGCATCAAAAGGATGGAAGCTAAGTCAGCTGGACATCAAGAATGCATTTCTGAATGGATATATATCAGATGAAGTTTACATGGAACAACCTGAAGGGTTTGAAAGTTCCAGATACCCAGAACATGTTTGCAGGTTAAGAAGAGCTCTCTATGGATTGAAGCAAGCTCCAAGAGCTTGGAATTGCAGACTTGTGAAGTATCTCAATGAACTTAAATTACCAAAGTTTGAAGGCAGATGCAATTCTACTCATCAAGAGAACAGAAGAAGGTATGATCTACATTTGTATTTATGTAGATGACATAATAATCAAAGGCAGCTCAGATGAAGGAATCAAGGAGGTAAAGAGACAGCTTGAAAAGGAGTTCAAGATTAGTGACCTAGGAAAGTTATCATACTTTCTAGGAATGGAAGTTACATATACAGATCATGGTGTATATGTTTCGCAAGAAAAGTATCTCCTAAACTTACTGAAGAAGTTTAATATGGAGAATTGCAGAGAAGCTTCAACATCGCTTGAAGTAAATCATAAACTCAGCAAATATGATGGTGTAGAGTTTAAAGATATGAGGAAATATCAGTCGTTAGTGGGAAGTCTAATTTATGCTTCACTAACAAGACCGGATCTTAGTTATGCAGTGGGAGT
>CM035438.1:17363811-17368811 GCA_020310875.1 Ceratopteris richardii
TCTTCACAGATTTTCTCAATTTTGATAAGTTGGAGATTGATCCTCTAAATTAGTGGAAGTTTTGACTTACTCTTGGTATAGAGGTGTTCTAATCACAAGAGTAGGTTGTTCTTTTGGAGATTAACACTCTCCATCAGTGGTATCAGAGCAGGAGACATCAAATCAAGGAAAGGAGGATCCCGACTGCTGCAGATTCAAGAAATTCAACACTTGAAGAACTAAGAAGTGAAAGCTTGGAGTCAAAAGCCTGAGGAGAAGTCTACTCAACATCAAGAAAGGCAAAAGGAGTCTAATTCGAAGTAAAGGTACATACATTGTTTGTAAAGCTTGAAGATTTAATTACACATGTGGATACAAGATGGGAGATGCTCTACAGATAGAGAAATTGGATAGGGAAAACTATCCTGCATGGTCAATGAGGATGGAAGCTCATCTTATGAGCAAAGATTTAATTGGTTACATCACAGGAGAAGAAGAGAAGCCAGAGTTCAGAGATCCTAGTGTTCCAACTAGGGAAGAGTTAGCAGATCTGAAAAATTGGATGAAGAAAGATGCTCAAGCTAGGAGCATTATCTATATGGGAGTTAATGATTACTTGTTACCTCATATTATAGGTCTTGAAAGTGCAACTGACATATGGAATGCTTTGGAGGAGCATTTCCAGAACACTACAAAGTCAAGGAAGGCATCCTTATGGGCAGAGTTTACTACCTTCAAGAAGAAGGCCTCTCAATCTATTTCAGACTATGTGACAAGGATGAAAGATATTGCAGATGCTTTAGGAGCTGTTGATGAAGACATTGAGGAAGATAAATTGGTAAGGCAAATCCTTACAGGGTTGAGAGGTGATGACAAATGGAAGCCATTTATTTTGTCTACAGAACCATCACTTGACCATTTCACTCCTGATTTAAATCAATTGTTAGGTCATATGCTAACATTTGAGCAGGATGTTAAAGGAGATGGTGACAAGAGTACAGGTCATGCAATGTACTCAAAGGACAAGAAGAAGAATAGCAAAGGAAAACAACAAGCAGGTGAAGATGAAGGAACAACTACTCAAGCCAACTTCCTAAGAGGAAGAGGAGGTGGCAAAGGTAGAGGAAGAGGCAGGAACAACAAAGATGGAGGCAAAGCTTGCTGGATTTGTGGTAAGACAAATCACTTAGCTAATGATTGTTGGCATAATAATCAGAATAATGGTGGATACAATCAAAATTATAATTCAAGAGGAAGAGGTGGCAGAAATCAAAGAGGTAATTACAGAGGTAGAGGTGGAAGGAATTACTTTGGAAGAAATGCAGGTAGAGGATTTCAAAGTCAACAATACAACAACACCTACTACAATTATGCTTCAGATCAAAAGGAAGATTCAACATTGATAATGAATGCAACTTGTGAAAGGCAGAATGAAGATCAAAGAGTCTTCTACATTGACTCAGGATGTAGCAATCACCTGAGTGGTAACATATCTTTGATGACTGATTTGGAGAGTAAAGTTTTTAATCATGTTGTTCAAACAGGTGACAACACAAAGCATAATGTGAAGTCAATTGGATCAGTGAAGGCCAAGGATGGAAGCACATTATTGAGTAAGGTTTTGTATGTTCCTACAATCCCTAAGAATTTGATAAGTGTAGGACAAATTGTTGAAAAGGGATATGAAGTAAGGTTCACTAATGATGGAGTATATGTGGAAGACCCTAGCCAAGGGTATAAACAGATTGTTTCAGGAAAAAAAGAAGGAAGATTATTTACATTGAAGATTCAAGGCAATATTGGTCATGCTATGTTCACATATGGAGGACATAAGATCTCTGAGTTAGATCTTTGGCACAAGAGGCTTGGACATTTCAATGAAAGAGGTATTAAAGATATGGTTAACAATGGTTCAGTGCTTGGATTGCCTAATGTTGCAGGTCAACATATGACATACAAATGTGAGGCATGTCAATTAGGTAAGGCTCATAAACATTCCTATTCCAAGCATGGTTTTATGTACTCAGAGAAGCTTGAGTTGGTACACACAGATGTGTGGGGACCATCGAAAGATTTCAGTATAAATGGATCAAGGTACTATGTGATTTATGTTGATGATGCTACTAGGTGGATCACTATCTATGTGATCAAAGATAAGTCAGAAGTGTTTAATACATTTAAACACTATCATGCATATGCAGAAAGAATTACAGGTCATAAGTTGAAAAGACTAAGGTCAGATGGAGGGGGAGAGTATTTTTCTAATGAGTTCAGTGATTACTTATGGAATGCAGGTATAAAAAGGGAAGTTACTTGCAGGTACTCTCCTCAACAAAATGGTGTTGCAGAAAGGAGAAATAGAACTCTTGTTGAGTTTGCAAGATCCATGATGAAGGAGAAAAATTGCCCTAATTATTTGTGGGCTGAGGCTGTAAATACAGCCACTTATTTGGTCAATAGGTTACCATGTAAAGCCTTGCAGGGTATGACACCATATGAGGCTTGGTGGGGTAAAAGACCTACCTTGGATCATTGCAGAGTATTTGGGTGTGTGGCATATGCATATGTGCCATCACAATTAAGACACAAATTGGAACCCAAAGCTGAAAAGTATGTTTTCATTGGCTATGATGATAAGCAGATGGGCTATAGATTGTGGAGTCCATCAACAAAACAATTTATGGTTTCTAAGGATGTTACATTTGATGAACAAAGCACTTGGTATGCAGGTACAATCAACATCAATACAAGTGATGAAGAAGAAGTGAGTCAAAGAAAAGGTAAATCAAAAGTTCAGATATTTGATGAGCAAGAGAATAATGAAGTGCAGGTTGAAGTGGAAGAGACACCAAGATTTGATCCTAAATGTGAAGAGCCAGAAACCTCAAGGAGTGGAGAACTCAGAAGGTCATCAAGAAATAGGTGGCAACCTACAAGGTATAGTTATGATACTTCATTTCTAGCCACAAAAGATTATGCTTATATGGTGAATACAGATGAAGACCCTTCTACATATGAAGAGGCAAAAGGTAAGGAAAAATGGGAGAGTGCTATGCAGGAGGAATATGATGCACTATTGGAGAATCAAACTTGGGATTTGGTTCCTAAATCAAATAGTCAGAAGATTATTGGATGCAAGTGGGTCTACAAGACAAAAAGGTTTGCAGATGGAAGTGTGTCTAGATACAAAGCTAGACTTGTTGTCAAAGGCTTTGCTCAAACATATGGTATTGATTATGATGAGACCTATAGTCCTGTGGCAAAGATGATAACCATAAGGACACTTATTGCTATTGCTGCATGTAAAGGTTGGAAGCTATGTCAACTTGATGTGAAGAATGCTTTTTTGAATGGTTACATTTCAGATGATGTATTCATGGAGCAACCTCAAGGGTTCAGAGATAAAAGGTATCCAGATCATGTGTGCAAGCTCAAGAGAGCTTTGTATGGCTTGAAGCAGGCCCCAAGGGCATGGAACTATAGACTTGTGAAGTTCCTAAAGGAACTTGGTTTTCAGGTGTCTAAAGCAGATAGTAGCTTGCTTGTCAAAGCAAGTGAAAATGGTTTCATATACATGTGCATATATGTTGATGATATAATTCTTACAGGTACAGATGAAGAAGGAATACAAAGACTCAAGAGGCAAATGGAAAAGGAGTTCAAGATAAGTGACTTGGGAGACTTGTCATATTTCTTGGGCATGGAGATTACATATACTCAACATGGAGTATTTGTGACCCAAGAAAGGTATTTGAAGAACTTGTTAATCAAGTTTAAAATGGATGATTGCAGGGTAGCACCTACACCAATGGAGGTGAATCACAAATTGAGTAAGTATGGAGGTGAAGAACTCAAGGACATGAGACAATATCAGAGTTTGGTTGGTAGCCTTATCTATGCTACTCTAACTAGACCTGATTTATCATATGCAGTAGGGGTTTTGTCTCAATTTATGCATTGCCCAAGGAAAGAACATTGGATTGCAGGACAAAGGGTGTTGAGATTGGGCAGGTAATCCAGATGATAGAAGATCAACCTATGGATACATGTGTTATGTGGGAGATAAGTTAATCTCATGGTGTTCTAAGAAGCAACATACAGTTGCTTTGTCTTCTACAGAAGCTGAGTATAAAGGCATGGTTGAAGCTGCAAAAGAAGTGATTTGGCTCAAGACCTTGATGAAGAGTCTTGACATTATGCATGGAGACCAAACACATTGAGATTCAGTACCACTTTCTAAGAGAGAAGGTGATGGATAAAGAGATTGAAGTAATCCATACTTCAACAAAAGACCAGATAGCTGATATGCTTACAAAAGGCTTGGATGGACCAAAGTTACAAAGGTTCAAAGACATGGCAGGTATAAAGAAGACAGAGAAAACCTCAATTGATGATTGAGGGGGTGCTGTTGGTGCAGACCAATCACCAATTGAAGGTTTGGAAGATTAAAGGATGAAGGAAGGATCAACTATTGAAGCTTGGAAGAAAGACACATTCAGAGTATATGAGAAATGTACACATATGTACATAGTTCACTTAGATCTTTGCTTGAGTAAGAATCTTGTACAAATTATCTATAAATACTTTGAGAAAAGTCGGGGCATGTATGAGAGCATATGTGACAATAGTTAGAAGCCAAGATTGAGGAAGTTAGAAGTCATGAGATAGAGAAAAAGTTAGTTGAGTTAGCTCTCATCACTCAGTTGTAAAATTTTCTGAGTAATTGAAAATCTTGCGCCCGATGTTTCTGCGTCTGCTCTGTCTGTGTTTGATTAATTGAGAAATCCTTTTGAGGATATCTAAGTTGTTAGTTAATGAGCCTGTGACCTGAGTTTCAGAGTCTAATTGCAAACATGCTAGGAGAATTGTAAGTAGGAACATTCATATGTGTTGAATGTTTACAGTTCTCTGAAACAGGCGCAAATTTCGAGTTTAATCTTTTGGTAAGATCTCACTCCATAGTTTAAAGTTTTGTGCAAGTAAGCACTTAATCTTTAAGTGAGAAGATGATCTACTCGTGG
>CM035438.1:17383811-17391311 GCA_020310875.1 Ceratopteris richardii
CATAGTCATATACACACCCCCGCATGCACACGTGAACTCGCACATATACACCACACACTCACATACACCACACACATACACACACACTCACACACCACACACAGGCATACACCGGCTGACTCACCCTCATACACACATACACTCACCCATACACACAGACATGCAACACACACACCCACACATCCCCACTCACATACACTCACCCACACCCACATATACACACGTACACCCACATCTATGCACACTCACACGCATATAAGCATGCACTCACACTCACACACACACACACATGAGACATGCAGGGCATGATGTGGGACGAATTTGCTGGCGATGAGGCTCCTCGGGCTGTATTTTCTAAGTATTTTGGGTCATCCAAAACACACTGGGTTATGGTTGATATGAAGCAAACATATGCATATGTTGGTGATAGGGCTCAATCCAAGCATGGAATTCTCATTTTGAAATACCCATTTTGGAATACCCGATTACAAAACTTGTTGTCTCCAAGACCCCTTCTTTACCGGGATGATTGGGAACATTATAGGTAAAAAGATAAAAGTGCAGGGTAAAAGGTGGAAGTGTATTGTCAAGAGTAAAAGTGGATAAACAAATATTGCCGCCAACCACGACTACCTATTTTTGTGGGTCCAATTCAAATCAAGGGAATATTTGACCTACCCTCCAATTTTGGGCATTCCACCGGCGCGTGATCAGTGGACGTGAAGATTCGGCAAAGCCTCTTGGCCTATTGGGGCCTATAAAATCAAGGGATTTGTGCTCATTTGGTGACTTCATTTGTGGGTGTGACTTCATTCTGGTGTTACCTCATTTGGTGTTACTTCATTGGGTGTTGCGTACACTGAGAGTACACACTTTTTGGTACACTTTGGGGTACATTTTTTTTCAGAACTTGACGCGGGTATTCGTACAGAAGTCTTCTCTTGCTCTTGGTGGTTTCAAGTCTATTGTGGAAGTCACTCTGTGAGTGGATACAGAGCGTGGGCTTCCCAGGGAGGGCTATGGGCACCATAGAGTGAGTAAGTGCCTCGGATTCTTGTATCAGGATAGTGATAACGTCATATTGATTTCTAGAGAAATACACCTCCGCTTGTATCGAGCTGTGTCTTTCTGCGGATGTGTTAGTATTCAGTACTAGAGAGCTCTGAGCATTAGTTTTCTGAGTATTTCTTTGACAAATCTTGTAATCATTTGATTCGAATCAGGAAGTGTGTGGTCTTCTTGGTCATTGGTTGTTCAATTTACCTCTCTGTACAAACTTTGATCTATGCCTGCTCACAGAAATGTTTAAGGGTATACTTCCCTAAAGAGAACCCCCCTTGAGTAGGCGACGTACTGGATGTGTTAAATCTTCATTCTCTACTTTAGATAAAAGTGGATACCCCAGTACCTCCTCTACAGTTTGGCACGCCCGGTGGGACATTTGCATTTCAGTGAGAGGTATTGCTCTATTACATTTGCGAAATAGGTACATGACCCATACAGGAGCAAATAAGGAGTCTCTTCGTGTTCGGAGGAGCCTTAACAAGTTAGCTACAGTCACGACTAGGGAGTCTACCTCCCCTCTTCCCTCCCTAAATTTGTCTATTGATTTGGGTGCGACACCATTGTCAAAAGAAGGGTACAGGAGAACTCTAGACTTCTCTTCAGATACATTAGAAGAGACACCAGTCCAAATGGAGGATCTTTCTCATCTACTCTCCAGGCTCAACATCAAGTTCCCTACCTTCAAGGGACAAGCTTATGAGGATGCTGATGATCATGTGAGGAGATTTATCTCTTTATGCCGTGGACGTGGTCTGCAGAATAGAGAAGATGCAATGTTGGCACTTTTTCCATCCACATTGGAGGGTCTTGCAGATAAATGGTTTAGCCAATATGCAGATGGCCATTTTACTACTTGGGAGGCCCTGAAGGCGGCGTTCTCACAGACATTCTGACCAAGTGATTCCTCAGAGAGAGCTCTAGATCAGCTAGAGAATTTGAAGCTAAGGCCAGGGGAATCTTTTCATGAACTTCACACTAGAACAAAATCACTTGTTGCACCTCTGCCACATGCTCCAGGTGATTTTTTGGTCAAAAAATGGATTGAGAAGGCTCTACCTAAGTCATCTCAACAGAAGCTTCAAGAATCCCTCAGACTGGATGCAACACTTGAGGATTTTGTTGCAACTGCATCACGCATTGAGGAGGCTAGAATACATTTTGAAGTGGAATCTCAACCAAAGTATGCATCTGATTTGGATCCGATCGGGCAACTCAGGAAGGAGTTGGAAGCCTTAAGGATGCAGCAAAGTCGCCAAGAAGAGAAGGTCATACCGCCACCCTCAACCCACAATGTGGATGAAGTAGCTCAACTTAGGCGTGAGCTTGAAGACTTGCGAACTACCCAGGACATACGAAGGCAGGTTTGGTGTACAATATGTAGTAATAATGGACATTCCAATGTAAATTGTCCTAACAGAGTCAGTTGTCAATTCTATGGCAAAGAGGGTCATGAAGCAAGAGACTGCTACTACCTTAAGGGGACACAACAACGAGGTAACCATCAAGGTGTAGATTCATATTATGCTAGCACTTCTAATGCACCGAATAGAGAAGAGACCCTCCCAACTCGGCCTAGATACAATAGGCCCCTAATGTGTTACCGCTGTGGAGAGTATGGCCATATGCAGAATAGGTGTTCTCTTCCAAAGGATGCACCCCCTTGTCAACACTGTCCAAATGCTAAGGATCACTACACCAGAGATTGCCCAAGAGGTCGTCCGGCTCCAATTCACATGATTGCAGTCTCCCCACCAGTAGAAGGTATGACCGCTCAATCTTATGTTGTTTCATCTTCGTCCATGCCAATGATGACCAGAGCCAGGCAAGCGGCAATAGCCCAAAAGGAGGAACAACAAGGACTCAAAGATAGAGAGGTAGACAAGAAGGTGGGATGGAAGGACCAAGAAGAAATGGAAGAGGCATATGAGAGGGTGACTACGTTGCTAAAAGATCAACCAACAAGTACCCCTGAAGACAAGCAAGAAGTGAACATGGAGGAAATTTTGAAAGGTATTCATCATAAGATTAGCCTTTATCAACTCATAAAGATAGATCCTAAAGTAAGAAGTGATCTGCTGAAGATTATACATTCTGCATGCTTGTGCCCACCTCCTAGCATAGATGGTTTTATGGTGGACTTTCCTCCTGCACCCTTGGCTGATTATCAGAGCTCAAGATTATCTGTTGTCATCAAGGATGAAGCTCTTGCAGGTGTTATTATAGATGGAGGTTCCGGCATCAATTTGATGCCTGATTTCACTATGAGGAAACTAAGGCTGAATCCCACAAAGGCAGTACCCTTCACAGTCACCTTAGCAGATCAACGTCGGGTTGCACCACTGGGCATTGTCGAAAAGGTACTTATGATAGTGCAGGGTTGCCATTTTGTTTTAGACTTTGTTGTTATTGCTCTGCCACAGGAGACCTCCTACCCTCTACTCTTGGGAAGGCCTTGGTTAAGGCAAGCAAAGGCTCTACAGGATTGGGGAAAGAACAAGTTATGGATTTCCACATGTACTAACAATCAATTACAGATACATTTGGAAGAGGGATCAGACATCAACAAGGCTACTGGATATACAATGGAAACTCAGGTAATGCCGTCAGAAGATGATGCCCTATTAAATTGGATGATGGGAAGTGCAGAATGTTGCATGGTGGAGATATGTGAGGTAAATGAGGATGTTGCAGAAGCGACACAAGGAGTTCGGGAAGAGGAAACAACGAATGTTTTTCACTTAAACAATAAGCAAGGAAGTCGAGCTTATCTTTTGCAGGCACCTCCTGAAGAACAGAAACCTCTAATTGAGACTGATAATCAAAATTCAACACTCAGCGCCACTACGATGGTATGTAAGGAGAAGGCAGGTAAACAAGAGGAATCGGATGATTTTATGCTTACAGGACCAGAAAGTGACAAAGATGTGCCTGCATCTGAGGAAGATAATTGTGACCCTCAAGAACTCCCGTTCTCAAATATACCTTTAGGATGGATTAAGGAACAGATTGTGGATCATAAATTGAACTCTGCTCCTGCATACAGTGGAGATGAACTTGCAAGTGAGTCGAATTCTGAAAAGCTTGTTCAAGAAGTAAATCTTGGAGATGAAGAAAATCCTCAGATAGTTCACTTGGCTGCTTGGTTATGGCACTATCTGTCTTTACTGCAGAAGGTAACTTCCGTACTGTTTACCTATAAAAGTGTCTTTGCATGGTCCTATAAAGACTTAACAGGGATACCTAAGGAGCTTGGATTACACCGGATACCCTTAGTGGAAGGGGCTTCACCTGCAAGAAGTAGGCCTTACCGACTCAATCCAAAGTATGCAGAGGCAGTAAAGCTAGAAATCACAAAATTGGAAGAGGCAGGTATTATTGTTCCTGTAGAACACTCACGGTGGCTTTCTTCCATGGTCATTGTACCGAAGAAAAATGGCAAAATAAGAGTATGTGTTGATTTTCGTGCCTTGAATAAGGTAACTATTCAAGATGGCTTTCCTCAGCCATTCACAGAGCAGGTGCTTGAAGAAGTAGCTGGACACTCTCTATACAGTTTTCTTGATGGGTTCAGTGGCTACAATCAGATAGCAATTCATCCTGAAGATAGAGACAAGACGGCTTTTGTTACTCCATGGGGCACATATGTTTATACCCGTATGGCTTTTGGCTTAAAAAATGCGCCAGCATCCTTTAATAGATCAATGTATCTCATACTAGGGAAATGGCTAACCTCATTTTTGTGCATTTTTATGGATGATTTCTCAGTATTTTCAGGAACAGATAGGAGAGCAATAGTTCAAGATTTCAATAATCACCTGGAAAATCTAAAGGAAATCTTTGAACAATGTCTCAAAACAGGTCAGAAGTTAAATCCCGCCAAATGTCATTTTTTGGTCACTAAAGGTACTCTCCTTGGCCACGTAGTCTCAGTAGAAGGGATAACTGTTGATCCGGCAAAGATCACTGCTATTCTCTCCATGCCGATTCCTCGAACTCCAAAGGAGGTACAAAGCTTTTTAGGCCATACAGGGTATCATAGACGATTTATCAGAATGTATTCAGAAATAGCTAAGCCTTTATCCAGGCTTACAAGTAAGAATGTCCCTTTCTCATGGACTCCTGAAGCTGAGAAAGCATTTTGCGAATTAAAATTGAGGCTATGTACTGCTCCTCTTTTAATTGTTCCTAATTGGTCATTAGAGTTCCATGTGCATACAGATGCCTGTCTTCATGCAGTTGGAGCAGTCTTGGCTCAGCCATCATCACAGAAGATAGACCAACCTATCGTCTATGCTAGCAGATTGCTTACCAAAGCAGAAAGAAACTACAGCACTACTGAAAGGGAAGGTTTGGCTATCGTGTTCGCTCTTCAAAAATTTGGACATTACCTCTTGGGTGTGCATTTTATTGTCATAACTGATCATCAGCCTTTGAAGTATCTGATTAACAAGCCCAGAGTAGCTGGAAGGGTTTGGCGATGGTTATTGTTATTTCAAGAATTTGATTTTGATATTCACATTAAGCCAGGGAAAGAGCATTATATGGCGGATCAGGTATCAAGAACTGCTCTCAGTGAACAAGCAACAGGTATTGATGATGAATTGGTAGATAGTACTCTTTTTCTAGTTACAATGCAGACTGGTTGGTATAATGAAATTCTTGAGTTCCTCTCCATTGGAGAATTTCCCAAACATCTAACAGCACTAGAAAAGAGGAAATTACTCTTTAAGTCCAAATCTTATTCACTCATAGATGGAAATTTATATAAATATTGTCATGACGGTATCTTGAGAAAGTGTGTTTTTCCAGAAGAAGTAAATTTTTTGCTTGAAGCAGCACACAACGAAGGGCACATGAAGGGAGAAGATTTGGCTCACAAGATTATCCACCAAGGATTATGGTGGCCTCAGATATACAAAGATGCAATTAGACTTGCCAAGGAGTGCGATATCTGTCAGAGATGTGCTCCTAAGCCAACCAAGATGAGTTTCCAGCCATTAGTCATCTCCACAGGATGGCAACCTTTTGAACGATGGGGTCTTGACTTTATTGGTCCAATCAGTCCAATGGGTCAACCTGGGAGAAAGAGATATATTCTTATGGCCACGTGTTATGCAACTAAGTGGGTAGAGGCTAAAGCCACTACAGATTGCACGGCCTTGATAGTGGCTAAATTTTTGTTTAAATGTATTTTTTCCAGATTCGGTTGTCCACTTGAAGTTACTAGTGACAGGGGCACTCACTTTGTGAATCAGTTGCTCCAATTGATCTTTGACAGGTATAAAATCTTTCACAGGAAGTCATGTGCTTACTATCCCAGGGCGAACGGCCAAGCAGAAAGTTCTAACAAAATTTTGATTGGGCTCTTACGCAAATTATCCTTTGAGCATGAAAGTTCTTGGCCACAGGCACTAATTGGTGCAATATGGGCTTTCCGAACTACTAGAAGGGGAACCACTGGCGAAAGTCCATTCCGCCTAGTCTATGGTAAGGAAGCATTGGCACCTTTCAAATTTATCATCAAGAAGGAAATTGGAGCCAGAACCATGGGTATTGAACCTCCAATCAGAAGACTTGTGGCATTGGAAGAATATAGGGAAGCCGCAATGAAGAAACTACAGATAAAGCAAGAGGAACGCAAACGGCTGCATGACAGGTACTTAAGGACTAATGAGGTACAGGAAGGATCTTTGATCCTGGTGCATCAAATCCCGTCGACATCCACCAAATTGGCACGTAAATGGATAGGGCCTTATAAGATCATCAAAGTATTGCCACATGGTGCAGTGCAATTGGAGGATCTGCAAGGCAACAAGATGCCCCTGGTCAACATCTCCAGGGTGAAGAGTTATTTGAATTGATGCAAGCAGATGAAATTCACTCCCTATACATACCATAGTTCTTTTATTTTCCGCAGTTCATTTTGAAGGAATAAGCAAATAAAGGAGTTATTGCACCGGGACGGTGCAAAAGCTTGATGTGGGGGTCTGTAGTACTCCTTCTCTTTTCCCTCTCTCTCGGGCTTGTTTGAACTCTGCTACAGACAGTGTATTCAAACTTACGGTTTCAGTCTGTTAAGCAATGTGGATCGGAATGGAGTAACACATTAAGTAGAGGATATCTTGTTTATGTGATTAAGAGCTCATCCTTATAGCATATGACATTATACTCGTTTTTCAAAAAGCCAGGTTCAAAGCCAAGGTTTGAGCCATACATATGCTGTTCGATAGAAGGAAGCTTGATATGTCATCCGGTGTTACACAAGCTTTCAGCTATGGATGGTCCGAATTCCGAATGTTGCACTCTCTCTCTCTCTCTCTCTCTCTCTCTCTCTCTCTCTCTCTCTCTCTCTCTCTCTCTCTCTCTCTCTCTCTCTCTCTCTCTCTCTCTCTCTCTCTCTCTCACTGACCCGCCAATCCGCCAAATAACCCCGCT
>CM035438.1:17406311-17408811 GCA_020310875.1 Ceratopteris richardii
GGGGCTTGCTTCAACCCATACAAAGCTCTCTTGAGCTTACATACATAATTTGGACTCACTTGATCTTTGAACCCATCTGGTTGCTCCATGTAGACTTCATCTGAAATGTAACCATTCAAGAAAGCATTTTTAACATCTAATTGAGACAACTTCCAACCTTTACAAGCAGCAATTGCAATGAGTGTCCTGATGGTTGTCATCTTTGCCACAGGACTATAAGTCTCATCATAGTCCACTCCATATGTCTGTGCATACCCTTTCACAACAAGTCTAGCTTTGTACCTAGACACACTCCCATCTGCAAATCTCTTTGTTTTGTAAACCCACTTACATCCAATGATCTTCTGACTATTAGGTTTAGGAACCAAATCCCATGTTTGATTCTCTATCAATGCATCATACTCCTCTTGCATAGCATCTTCCCAATTCTTCTTCCCTTTGGCTTCTTCATATGTAGAAGGGTCTTCATCTGCTTTTACCAAATAAGCATAATCTTTAGTAGTCAAGAATGAAGTGTCATAGCTATACCTTGTAGGTTGCCATTTGTGCCTAGATGATCTCCTAACTTCTGCACTTCTTGAGGTCTCTGGTTCATCACATTCTGGATCAAACCTTGGCCTCTCTTCAACTTCAATCTGCACTTCATTACTCTCACTTTCATCAAGTAATTGAATCTTTGCTTTACCTTTCCTTTGTTCCACTACTTCTTCATCATCTGCATGTACATTATATTTACCTGCATACCAAGTACCTTGCTCATCAAATGTAACATCCTTGGATACAATAAATTGCTTTGTAGATGGACTCCACAACCTGTATCCCATTTGCTTATCATCATAACCAATGAATACATACTTCTCTGCCTTAGGCTCCAACTTATGCCTCAATTGAGATGGCACATATGCATATGCCAAGCATCCAAATATTCTGCAATGATCCAAGGTAGGTTTCTTACCCCACGAAGCTTCATATGGTGTCATACCCTGCAAAGCTTTACAAGGCAATCTATTAACCAAATATGTAGCTGTATTAATAGCCTCAGCCCACAAATAATTTGGACAATTCTTCTCTTTCATCATGGACCTTGCAAACTCAACAAGAGTCCTATTTCTTCTTTCTGCTACCCCATTTTGTTGAGGAGAGTACCTGCAAGTAACTTCTCTCTTTATACCTGCATTCCATAAATAATCATTAAACTCATTTGAAAAATACTCTCCCCCTCCATCTGACCTTAGTCTCTTCAATTTTTGACCTGTAATCCTTTCTGCATATGCATGATAGTGTTTAAATGTATTAAACACTTCTGACTTTTCCTTAATCACATAAATTGTGATCCACCTGGTAGCATCATCAACATATATGACATAATATCTTGAACCATTTATACTAAAGTCCTTTGAAGGACCCCACACATCTGTATGCACCAATTCAAGTCTTTCTGAATACATAAATCCATGCTTGGAATAGGATTGCTTATGAGCCTTACCTAATTGACATGCCTCACATCTGTATGTCATGTGTTGACCTGCAATGTTAGGCATTCCAAGCACTGAATCATTGTTAATCATTTCTTTGATACCTCTTTCATTAAAGTGTCCAAGTCTTTTGTGCCAAAGATCCAATTCTGACACCTTCTGCTCTCCATATGTGAACATAGCATGTCCAACATTTCCTTGTACCTTCAATGTGAAAAGCCTTCCTTCTTTCTTTCCTGCAATAACTTGTTTATACCCTTGACTAGGGTCTTCCACATAAACTCCATCATTGGTAAACCTTACCTCATAACCTTTTTCCACAATTTGACCTACACTGATCAAATTCTTTGGAATTGTGGGAACATAAAGTACCTTACTCAGAAGAGTGCTCCCATCCTTAGCCTTGACTGAACCAATTGACTTTACCTTATGCTTTGTATTATCACCTGTCTGAACTGTATGATTAATTGCATTATGATCTAGGTCAGTCATCAAAGCAATATTTCCACTTAAATGATTACTACATCCTGAATCAATATAGAATACTCTCATGTCCTCATGTGAGGTTTCACATGTATTCATAATGAGAGTCGAATCCTCCTTTTGATCTGATGCATAGTTGTAGTAGGTGTTATTATAGGATTGATTTTGGAAGTTTCTTCCACCACCTCTTCCAAAAGAATTCCTACCACCTCTACCTCTGAAATTTCCTCTCTGAAATCTACCACCTCTTGCTCTTTGATTAAAGTTATGATAATTACCATTGTTTTGATTATTGTGCCAACAATCATGAGATAGATGATTGGTCTTACCACATATCCAACAAGCTCTTGCATTCTCTTTGTTGTTTCTGCCTCTTCCTCTACTTCTGCCATTTCCTCTTCCTCTTATGAAGTTTGCTTGGTTTGATGTACCTTCTTCTTCACCTGATTGTTGCTTTCCTTTGTTGGCTTTCTTCTTGTCTTTAGAGTACATTGCATGACCTGCACTCTTATCAACATCTCCTTTGACATCATTCTCAAAAG
>CM035438.1:17423811-17428811 GCA_020310875.1 Ceratopteris richardii
GATAGATAGATAGATAGATAGATAGATAGATAGATAGATAGATAGATAGATAGATAGATAGATAGATAGATAGATAGATAGATAGATAGATAGATAGATAGATAGAGAGATAGATAGATGGATAGATAGATATGTTGGTGCAAACAAGCCTTAACACTTGGTCTTGTTTTGTACCTTGAAGAGCATTGGATACTAACCTTGAAGGTGTTACAAAAGTTCTTGGATTAATTCACTTGAAGGAAGACCATAGGAACACATGCCTATGCTTTATTATTTTTTATCCAATGTAAAAGTCAATGTGACTTAACTCACCTCTTGTAATCTCACCTACATTCAAAAGTCGTGGAAATTAGAAGTTATGAATGGAGAGAATATCTCCATGTGATTAGATGAGAGATTTAAGGGAGCCTATTTTTTGAATTTGAAATTCAAACTCTCTTCAAACTCTTATAAAAGCCAATGAAAAAGTCGCGGGCATTGTTGTTCACTTCCCGAGGTAATTCCAAGCAATACATTGAGTGTGTGAGAGCTACTATTGAGCCTACACCTCTGAGTACCATTGGGCATCACTCTTCATGCCAATGGGAATGTACATTTGATAGATTCAATACATATACTCATTGTCATTATCTCTGTGTTTCTCTGAGTAACCATCTTCAAAGTCTGTCAACTTCAACAGGGCATATCTCAAGATCTACTGAACCAAATTGGATGATCAAGGGCTCATTGGAACCAGCTCAAAGCATTTTACAACACTACAAAATTTCAAGTCATTCTATTCAGCCAATTGGGAGAAATCTCAGTCGAGGCAGTCACTGGTATTTTTCCGAGTAGTTCCTAAAAAGTCGGGGGTGTCTCTGATTTTGCTAAAGATCATGCTCAGTGTATAGTTTATTAATTGGAGTGATTTAACTTGCTAATGGTAGCTTGTTAAGTTAATTTAATACTCCCAGAAGGAATTAAACCAATTGCAAGTGTGCTGGACACACTGAGCTTAGGACTGAGTAGATGTCAATACAGGAATAGAAAGTTTTTGGATTTGTGAAGACTAAAAATCATCTGTTTTGATTTGATCATTACTCAATCATTTTGTAAAGCACATATATAGTTTCTTGGTGTCATTTGGAAGCTCAAGGAGTCTTCTAATCATATCTGAAGAGAAAAGAGGGCAGGTGTGAAGCAGGTCTAGCAGCACCAACTTGATCTTCTGATTGTACCCAGCCATCACATCCAACAGTGGTATCAGAGCAAAACAAGGTAATCATGGGTGATGGTTTCCCTTCCTTCATTGACAAATTGGATAGAAATAACTACCAAGCTTGGTCATTGAGAATGAAGACTTATCTACAAGGGACAAGCTTGTATGGATACATATCAGGAGATGAGGAGTTGCCCTCATTCAAAACCAGAGGCCTACCTACAAAGGATGAGCATGAGAGACTTAATCAATGGTGTGCTAAAGATGCTTTGGCAAGGTCATATCTTCTAAACTCTATCTCTGATTTCCTTCTACCTCATGTTAGGAACTGTAAGACTTCCCAAGAGACTTGGGAAACCTTGTCAACATACTTCTCATCAAGCACAAGGGCCAGAAAGAATCAGCTATGGATTGAGTTTACAACTCTCAGGAAGCAATCAAAACAATGTGTCTCAGATTTTGTCACCAAAGTCAAAGACATTGCAGATCAACTTGCAAGTGTTGGAGAAGAAATTGAAGAAGAGCAAATAGTCAGACAAGTGATCAATGGACTCAAAGCAGATGACAAGTGGGAAAGCTTTACCACTGCAATGGACTTGTACATGGACATCCAAGCACCTGATTTAACAACTCTGATTGGACAACTCTTTACACATGAAGCAAAGATCACAAAGAATGGAGAGCAATCAAAAGGTAATAATCCCTCTGCCCTATATACAGATAAGAAGTCTAAAGACAAGGGTAAAAGTAAGAAAGTTGATGAAGAAGGATCCACCTCCCAAGCAAACTATGCAGGGAGAGGTAGATCATCTAGAGGTAGGGGCAGAGGAGGTAAGTCAGGTAGGGGGAGACCCTATAATCAATCTCCATGCAACATTTGTGGCCTGTCTAACCATACTACAGATGAATGCTACAAGAACTACAAGAACCAAAGAGGAAGAGGTCACCAAAGAGGAGGATACTCTCAAGGCAGAGGCAGGTTCAATCAATCTCAAGGCTACCATGGCTACAACAATAATTACAACAATAACTACAACAATAGCTACAATCACAATAGCAATTATCAAGGTGGATACAGGAACAGGAAGGATTACAAAAATTATGCAGAGGATCAAGATGATTCCTTGTTGATTATGAACATGACATCTAAATCAGGTATCAATGATGATCATTTGTTCTATATTGATTCAGGTTGCTCTAACCATGTAGCTGGGAATGTTGCCTTACTCTCTGATTTGGAAGAGCCTAAAGGTAAGCACCAAGTGCAGACAGGTGATGACACTAAACATTCAGTGGTTAAAGTAGGCAATGTTAAAACAAGTGATGGTAATCAGAATTTACTAAGCAGAGTATTGTATGTTCCAACAATCACCAAGAATCTGATGAGTGTAGGTCAGATTGTTGAAAAAGGTCTACAGGTCAGGTTCACCCAACATGGTGCATATGTGGAGGATCCAAGACATGGATTCAGAAGGATAGCCAAGGGAGAGAAATCAGGTAGACTATTTACTTTTGAACTTGAGGATACTAAGAATATTGCCTTGTACAACTATAAGGACCAAACCCTATCAGAATTGGAGATGTGGCACAAAAGATTAGGTCACATTGGAGAGAGGACAATAAAGCAAATGAGCAGAGATCAATGTGTGCTTGGGATATCTAATGTATCCAAGCAACATATGATATACAAGTGTGGGGCTTGTCAGTTTGGTAAGTCACACAGGTTGCCATACACCAAGAAAGGATTCATGCATGAAGATTACTTGGAATTGGTGCATACAGATGTTTGGGGACCAAGCAAGGAGCCATCCATATCTGGATCAAGGTACTATGTATCTTTTATAGATGATTATAGCAGATGGACTGTCTTATACTTCATGAAACATAAAGATGAAGTATTTAATTGTTTCAAAAGGTATCTTGCATTAGTAGAAAATCAAACAGGTAGACATTTGAAGAGATTAAGGTCTGATGGTGGTGGAGAATACTTCTCCAATGATTTTGAAGAATTCTTGCAGGAAAGAGGCATCAAGAGGGAGATTACCACAAGGTACTCACCTGAACAAAATGGGGTAGCTGAAAGGAGGAATAGACTCATTGTGGAGACAGCTAGATCTATGCTTAATGAGAAAAAAATACCAAATTATCTTTGGGCAGAGAGTGTATCTACTGCCACATACTTAATCAACAGGTTGCCATCAAAGACACTTGATGGGATGACACCCTATGAGGCTTGGCATGGTAAGAGACCATCTCTGGATCATTGCAAGATCTTTGGGTGTGTTGCATATGTGCATATTCCCTCACAGGTAAGAGGAAAGCTAGACCCTAAGGCTGAAAAGTGTATCTTTATTGGTTATGATTTGAATCAGAAAGGATACACATTCTATAACCCCTCAAATAAAGGCTTCAAGGTAAGCAGAGATGTCATCTTTGATGAAAATGATTCATGGTATGATAATGAGTGCAGGAAAGTTAGCCTACCTTATGATATGGAAGAAGACTTTCCAAAGCTTGTCAGGCAAGAACCAACTCACAAGGAGGACACAAGCTCAGATGATGAAGACACCATCAACATTGAAGAATTCAAAGCTTGGAAATCCAAAGGGAAGATGAAGATGAAGCAACTTGAAGATAATCCAGAATCCTCAACTCAAGCTATGAGGAGATCTTCAAGGGAAAAGAAGAAACCTATTAGGTATGGGTATGATACTTCACTTGTAACCAAGCACTCTGTATATCTTGCAAAGGATATCTTGAATGAAGAACCAGGTACATTTGAGGAAGCTATTACTAAATCAGAATGGAAGGAAGCAATGGATGAAGAAATGGAGGCTCTCAAGGAGAGTGATACTTGGGACTTGGTACCCAAGAAGGACTCCATGAAGGTGATAGGATCCAGATGGATCTACAAACTCAAGAGGAACTCAGATGGTACAATAAACAGGTACAAAGCTAGGTTGGTAGCCAAGGGTTTTGCACAAACCCAAGGCATTGATTATGAGGAGACATTTTCTCCTGTGGCCAAGATGCCAACTATCAGAATTATGGTGAGTGTAGCTGCATCCAAGAATTGGAACATGTACCAATTGGATGTAAAGAATGCATTCTTGAATGGATGGATATCTGAAGAGGTCTACATGTCACAACCACCTGGCTATGAGGATCCCAATAAGGTAAATCATGTTTGTAAATTGAAGAAAGCTCTGTATGGATTGAAGCAGGCACCTAGAGCATGGAACTATAGGTTGACAACCTATCTCTTGGATCAAGGATTTGTGATGAGTAAAGCAGATACTTCATTGTTTATAAAGAAGAACAATTCAGAGGTAATATACTTATGTGTCTATGTTGATGACATCATTATTACAGGAAATGATGTTCAAGGAATTAGACACATCAAAAGTCAAATGATGAAGGAATTCAAGATCAATGATCTTGGATTATTGAAGTACTTCCTAGGGCTTGAATTGGTCTACACAAATTCAGGTATATACATTACTCAGAAGAAGTACATTCAGGACATGGTCAAGAAGTTTAACTTGCAGGAAGCTAAAGTCTCAAACATTCCTATGGAGGTCAACCACAAACTCAGTGCACATGAAGGAGAAGAACTCAAGGATATTACAGGTTACCAAAGTTTGGTAGGTAGTCTTAATTATGCTACCTTAACCAGGATTGATATCTCATATGGTGTTAGTGTACTTAGCCAATTTATGCATAAGCCAAGAGTACCACATTTGGAGGCAGCCAAGAAGATAGTAAAGTACCTAAAGGGAACACAAAATCATGGTTTGTACTT
>CM035438.1:17441311-17446311 GCA_020310875.1 Ceratopteris richardii
TTGATTCTTGTGAATGTATCATCCAAGGGTCCAATCTTTTAATCTTCCAAGGTTCCAATAGTCCAAGCTTTATGTTGAGTCTTCAAGGCACACAACAAAGCCAAGTGTTAAGGCTTGTTTGCACCAACAGCTCCCCCTCAAGCCAAACACTTGCTTGAGTCTTCATCTTGAGTCTTCAATGATATCCTGCAATCCAATCATGGATTTAAACCTGCATAGCTTGCTTCCATCCAAAGCTTTTGTAAGCAAATCTGCACATTGAATATTAGTGGACACATATGATAATTGGATTTCCTTGCTAAGTAATTTCTCCCTCACATAGTGGTAATGAACCTCTATGTGTTTTGTCCTAGCATGATACACAGGATTAGCAGCTAGATGGAGTGAACTTGTATTATCACCAAATATGATAGGTGGCCTAGTGTATAGGCCCAATTCTGAATAGAGTAACTTCAACCATATTGCTTCTTGAGTAGCATTGGCTAGCCCTCTGTATTCTGCCTCAGTAGATGATAGAGCCACTGTGGGTTGTTTCTTGGATGACCAAGAAATTGGTTTATCACCTGCAAAGCATATGTAACCAGATGTACTTCTCCTGTCATCCTTGCAACCTGCCCAATCTGCATCTGAGTATACCTTGATGTCAATGTCTGATGAATATGGATAATACAACCCATGATTTTGTGTTCCCTTTAGGTACTTTACTATCTTCTTGGCTGCCTCCAAATGTGGTACTCTTGGCTTATGCATAAATTGGCTAAGTACACTAACACCATATGAGATATCAATCCTAGTTAAGGTAGCATAATTGAGACTACCTACCAAACTTTGGTAACCTGTAATATCCTTGAGTTCTTCTCCTTCATGTGCACTGAGTTTGTGGTTTACCTCCATAGGAATGTTTGAGATTTTAGCTTCCTGCAAATTAAACTTCTTGACCATGTCCTGAATGTACTTCTTCTGAGTAATGAATATACCTGAATTTGTGTAGACCAATTCAAGCCCTAGGAAGTACTTCAATAATCCAAGATCATTGATCTTGAATTCCTTCATCATTTGACCTTTGATGTGTCTAATTCCTTGAACATCATTTCCTGTAATAATGATGTCATCAACATAGACACACAAGTATATTACCTCTGAATTGTTCTTCTTTATAAACAATGAAGTATCTGCTTTACTCATCACAAATCCTTGATCCAAGAGATAGGTTGTCAACCTATAGTTCCATGCTCTAGGTGCCTGCTTCAATCCATACAGAGCTTTCTTCAATTTGCAAACATGATTTACCTTATTGGGATCCTCATAGCCAGGTGGTTGTGACATGTAGACCTCTTCAGATATCCATCCATTCAAGAATGCATTCTTTACATCCAATTGGTACATGTTCCAATTCTTGGATGCAGCTACACTCACCATAATTCTGATAGTTGGCATCTTTGCCACAGGAGAAAATGTCTCCTCATAATCAATGCCTTGGGTTTGTGCAAAACCCTTGGCTACCAACCTAGCTTTGTACCTGCTTATTGTACCATCTGAGTTCCTTTTGAGTTTGTAGATCCATCTGGATCCTATCACCTTCATGGAGTCCCTCTTGGGTACCAAGTCCCAAGTGTCACTCTCCTTGAGAGCCTCCATTTCTTCATCCATTGCTTCCTTCCATTCTGGTTTAGTAATGGCTTCCTCAAATGTACCTGGTTCTTCACTTAAGATATCCTTTGCAAGATATACAGAGTGCTTGGTTACAAGTGAAGTATCATATCCATACCTAATAGGTTTCTTCTTTTCCCTTGAAGATCTCCTCATAGCTTGAGTTGAGGATTCTGGATTGTCTTCAAGTTGCTTCATCTTCATCTTCCCTTTGGATTTCCAAGCTTTGAATTCTTCAATGTTGATGGTGTGTTCATCATCTGAACTTGTATCCTCATTCTGAGTTGGTTCTTGTCTGACAAGCTTTGGAAAGTCTTCTTCCATATCATAAGGTAGGCTAACTTTCCTGCACTCATTATCATACCATGAATCATTTTCATCAAAGATGACATCTCTGCTTACCTTGAAGCCTTTGTTGGAGGGGTTATAGAACCTGTATCCTTTCTGATTCAAATCATAACCAATAAAGATACACTTTTCAGCCTTAGGGTCTAGCTTTCCCCTTACCTGTGAGGGAATATGCACATATGCAACACACCCAAAGATCTTGCAATGATCCAGAGAAGGTCTCTTACCATGCCAAGCCTCATAGGGTGTCATTCCATCAAGTGTCTTTGATGGCAACCTGTTGATTAAGTATGTGGCAGTAGATACACTCTCTGCCCAAAGATAATTTGGTAATTTTTTTTCATTAAGCATAGACCTAGCTGTCTCCACAATGAGTCTATTCCTTCTTTCAGCTACCCCATTTTGTTCAGGTGAGTACCTTGTGGTAATCTCCCTCTTCATGCCTCTTTCCTGCAAGAAGTCCTCAAAGTCATTGGAGAAGTATTCTCCACCACCATCAGACCTTAACCTCTTCAATTGTCTACCTGTTTGATTCTCAACTAATGCAAGATACCTTTTGAAGCAATTAAATACTTCATCTTTATGTTTCATGAAGTACAAAACAGTCCATCTGCTATAATCATCTATAAAAGATACATAGTACCTTGATCCAGATATGGATGGCTCCTTGCTTGGTCCCCAAACATCTGTATGCACCAATTCCAAGTAGTCTTCATGCATAAAACCCTTTTTTGTATATGGCAATCTGTGTGACTTACCGAACTGACAAGCCCCACATTTGTATATCATGTGTTGCTTGGATACATTAGGTATCCCAAGCACACATTGATCCCTACTCATTTGCTTTATGGTCCTTTCTCCAATGTGACCTAATCTCTTGTGCCACATCTCCAATTCTGATAGGGTTTGGTCCTTGTAATTGTACAATGCAATATTCTTAGTATCCTCAAGTTCAAAGGTAAATAGTCTACCTGATTTCTCTCCCTTGGCTATCCTTCTGAATCCATGTCTTGGATCCTCCACATATGCACCATGTTGAGTGAACCTGACCTGTAGACCTTTTTCAACAATCTGACCTACACTCATCAGATTCTTGGTGATTGTTGGAACATACAATACTCTGCTTAGCAAATTCTGATTACCATCACTTGTTTTGACATTACCTACTTTAACCACTGAATGTTTAGTGTCATCACCTGTCTGCACTTGGTGCTTGCCTTTAGGTTCTTCCAGATCAGAGAGTAAGGCAACATTCCCAGCTACATGGTTAGAGCAACCTGAGTCAATATAGAACAAATGATCATCATTGATACCTGATTTAGATGTCATGTTCATAATCAACAAGGAATCATCTTGATCCTCTGCATAATTGTTGTAATCCTTTCTGTTCCTGTATCCTCCTTGATAATTGCCATTGTGATTGTAGCTATTGTTGTAGTTATTGTTGTAATTATTGTTGTAACCATGGTAGCCTTGAGATTGATTGAATCTGCCTCTTCCTTGAGAGTATCCTCCTCTTTGGTGACCTCTTCCTCTTTGATTCTTGTAGTTCTTGTAGCATTCATCTGTAGTATGGTTAGACAAGCCACAAATATTGCATGGAGATTGATTATAGGGTCTCCCCCTACCTGACTTACCTCCTCTGCCCCTACCTCTAGATGATCTACCTCTCCCTGCATAGTTTGCTTGGGAGGTGGATCCTTCTTCATCAACTTTCTTACTTTTACCCTTGTCTTTAGACTTCTTATCTGTATATAGGGCAGAGGGATTGTTACCTTTTGATTGCTCTCCATTCTTTGTGATCTTTGCTTCATGTGTGAATAGTTGTCCAATCAGAGTTGTTAGATCAGGTGCTTGGATGTCCATATATAAATCCATTGCAGTGGTAAAGCTTTCCCACTTGTCATCTGCTTTGAGTCCATTGATCACTTGTCTGACTATTTGTTCTTCTTCAATTTCTTCTCCAACACTTGCAAGTTGATCTGCAATATCTTTGACTTTGGTGACAAAATCTGAGACACATTGTTTTGATTGCTTCTTGAGAGTTGTAAACTCAATCCATAGCTGATTCTTTCTGGCTCTTGTGCTTGATGAGAAGTATGTTGACAAGGTTTCCCAAGTCTCTTGGGAAGTCTTACAGTTCCTAACATGAGGTAGAAGGAAATCAGAGATAGAGTTTAGAAGATATGACCTTGCCAAAGCATCTTTAGCACACCATTGATTAAGTCTCTCATGCTCATCCTTTGTAGGTAGGCCTCTGGTTTTGAATGAGGGCAACTCCTCATCTCCTGATATGTATCCATACAAGCTTCTCCCTTGTAGATAAGTCTTCATTCTTAATGACCATGCCTGGTAGTTATTCCTATCCAATTTGTCAATAAAGGAAGGGAAACCATCACCCATGATTACCTTGTTTGCTCTGATACCACTGTTGGATGTGATGGCTGGGTACAATCAGAAGATCAAGTTGGTGCTGCTAGACCTGCTTCACACCTGCCCTCTTTTCTCTTCAGATATGGTTAGGAGACTCCTTGAGCTTCCAAATCACACCAAGAAACTATATATGTGCTTTACAAAATGATTGAGTAATGACCAAATCAAAACAGATGATTTTGAACCTTCACAACTCCAAAAACTTTCTATTCCTGTATTGATACCTGCTCAGTTCTAAGCTCAGTGTGTCCAGCACACTTGCAATTGGTTTAATTCCTTCTGGGAGTATTAGATTAACTTAACAAGCTACCATTAGCAAGTTAAATCACTCCAAATAACAAACTATACACTGAGCATGATGTTTAGCAAAATCAGGGACACCCCCGACTTTTTAGGAACAACACAGAAATATACCAGTGATCACTTCGACAGCTATTTCTCCCAATTGGCTGAATAGAATGACTTGAAATTTTGTAGTGTTGTAGAATGCTTTGAGCTGGTTCCAATGAGCCCTTGATCATCAAATTTATTTCAGTAGATCTTGAGATATGCTCTGTTGAAGTTGACAG
>CM035438.1:17453811-17458811 GCA_020310875.1 Ceratopteris richardii
GACTAGGTTAGACAAGAAGCATGGGAGGAGGGAAAAAGGATATGAGAATAACATACATACTTATTGAGCTCAGTCACCATCTCCTCGAGGCTTAACTCCTTCGAGATTACCCTTGACAAAGTTGATATGATCAATGTATCATCCTTGATTCCTTGAAGGGCCCTCCATGGGTTCAGCTTCATGTCCTCAGGAGCCTCTTCAATTGAAAGGTCAACTTTCCTTCCCTTTCCCCTCAGATCAATTTGTGGGTCTGGCCTCGACTTTCGTTGCTTCTGGCCCTTGACCTCCTTGTGCTCCCACATTGTGAAAATTCTATCCTGAAGATCCCAGATCTCACCTGATCTGAATGCCAGTTGAAACCATGGATCATATTTCCTCAAAGCATCTGACTTTCTATTCTCATCCAATGCAATTCCAACCTCAATAAGGCATTGCTTTCGTAGATTGGGATGTATTCTCCCAGCTTCCTTCACAAGACAATCTTCGTATTCATGGTGGAAGAACCGAATTCTCTCTATGGAGGACATTTTCTGCCTCTAGTCATTGTGGTTGTTGTGATCCCAAGCAAGAAGCTTGGCTTCCTCAGTTGTAAGACCAGCATATATCTTACACTCTGCATACCTAAGGAAAAATGTAGTAGGGTACTCCTTCACTAACTGTCTACGAGCCTCTACAGAGTGTGAACCTCCAATCACATAATATGTGTAATCCTCAAACAAACCCTCATTGAAATCCTCCACACAGCTGCACTCATTCGGATCCACCATGACAAGGAATGGCACAACAGTAGCATGAGGATTTATTTTCATTTTCTTCTTAAGATTCTGGACATGCAAATTATGTGGCTCCCTGATCTCAAGGGGCCTCCTCCATGTGACTGGATCCACTGGTGGCCTGTGGATAATATTAATAGGTAGGTGGAACAACTGCCCCTTCTTCACAACTTTTCTTCTAGTTATGTCCTCCCTCATCTTATTCTGCTCAGTGCCAAGCACACCAGATGCAAGCTCTCCACCAGGTGCAACAATTATGTCCCCAGAGCTAGAGCTTGAGTCAGAAAAGTCCTCTTCTGAAATTATCTTCTTTTTCTTTTGGGGCTTTTTCTGCACACTCTGCTTACCCCTTGCCTTTACAGGGGTCGTCTTCTTGTGCTGTGTTGGCATGATATTGCCCTGTATCCATGGCATCAGGTCCTTGATGAAATTCACTGAGTCTCTGCATATCTGAGCTAGCTCTTCTGGAACACAGCACTCTGGGCACAAGAAATCCATCTTGCATATGACATTTCTTAATCCTTTTGATGTCTCCACCAAGAAAAGCAGGTTGTCAGAATCTTCATCTTCATAATCCAATTTGTAAACAAGTCCATACTGAAAACCTTGTGTTGTCGTGATCTTTCCTCTGCCATAGGCCCCTGCGAACACAAGGAGGACTGCATTCTTCTCTTCAACGTACTGAAGGCACCATTCGAGATTTGTCATGTCCCGAAGTGGACGATCTGTCCTCATGACCTCGGTCTCCCTAGACCTTTCCTTCATATTTGGATCCTCCACAGGAATTTTTATGCTACTCTGTCCACCTGAGGATATTCCTAGTGGGTTGCTCGCCTTCTCAGAGGATAATGGTGCAATAATTTTCTTTGGCTTTGCTTGGTGACCACTGCCTTTGTCACGTTGCTGGTCAGCAGAGCCCATGGTGACTCTGAGCTTCTTGATGGGCCTTTCATCCTTGTACTCCGCATCCCTGAAGGCAATTAGAAATATCAGATCAAACGTAAATGTGGTTTCAAAGGCCCAAGTCCATGCAAGGCATCGATTTTGAGCTTCAGGTCGATGCCAGGCATCGATGTTTAAGTGCATGTCGATGCCAGGCATCGACTTTGTGTGCAAGTCGATGCCAGGCATCGACTTGAGGGTGAAAGTCGATGCCAGGCATCGAGTTGGGGGTGCAAGAGTCGATGCTTCGCATCCACTTTTGGGCCCAAGTCGATGCCTGGCATCGACTTTTGGGCCAAGTCGATGCCTGGCATCGACTTTTACCCTCAAGTCGATGCCTGGCATCGACTTGGGCACAAAAGTCGATGCCAAGCATCGACTTGGGCCCAAAAGCCGATGCCAAGCATCGACTTTGCACCCAAAAGTCGATGCCTGGCATCGACTTTTCAGTGCATGTTGATGCCGGCAAGTCGATGCTTGGCATCGTTTTTTGGGCCCAAGTTGATGCCTGGCATCGACTTGGGGCTGCAAGTCGATGCCAGGCATCGACTTGCACCCACAAGTCAATGCCTGGCATCGACTTGCAATCCTAAGTCGATGCCTGGCATCGACTTACACCTTAAAGTCGATGCCAGGCATCGACCTGTACATGCTTTGGATCCATATTTCTAGAGGTAAGAAAAATAAATACCTAGAAATCAGATATTTACATAGACATACAGAGGGAATCTTTTTGGAATCTTTATTTATGTTACATTGATTTTGTCTACCTCTTGGTACTTTTGCCAACATTCTTCTTCTCCATCAGACTTGGCTTGCTGGTATGCTGACCTCTGTGCTCCATGGCTGTCTGTGCTCTACTGCTCTCTCTTGCTCGTGGATTTTGAAAATGCGAATGATCTCCTCCTCTGGTATTTATAGGCAATTGGGTAACTTGAACCAGAAACTAACTGGATCTAACTGAATGAGTCCACTTGCTAACTAAATCTGTCAACTTATCTAACCAGGGAATAGCACCCACACAAATAGGCTGTTTCAGAGCCACTTTAATGAAATATTCATAGACCCTTGCAACTATTTATATACATTTGCATAGAAATTACATTTCAATGGCAAGAGTATGGTAAGTCCATGAGGATGTCTAAACTCATGTAGAGATTTGTTTCTAAGAATCTCTTTCTTGGGAGAAAATCAAGTCAAAGTTGTGTTAAATGTGGGAGACTAATGACATCTTTATAGTATTACCCTCCACACTTTAGTTCATATTCACATTTATCTTGTAACTCACTGTTGAAATGGAAAATCACTATGAATAAACATTCTAGTACAGAACCTTGCAACTATTTATATACATTTGCATGGAAATTAAACTTCAATGGCAACAGTATGGTATGTACATGAGGATTTCTAATCTCATGTAGATGTTTTTTCTTAGAGTCTGTTGCTTGGGAGAAAATTAGGTCTAAGTTGTGAGATTAATGACATCTTTATAGTGTTATCCTCCACACTTTAGTTCATATTCACATTTATCTTGTAACACATTGTTGAAATGGAAAATCAATGTATGAATATACTTTCTGTGTGCCTCTTTTACACATAATTCTTTTTCAATATACTTTCATCTACCTCTTTGATATCTAGCCAAGACCACAATAAAACCCAATCCTTGAAATCTTAACCAAATGTAAAATTTCTTCTTGTATAGTGTTCAATGGCATAGCATATTCCAGTTGGAACTCAACTTGGATATATTCCAGTTGTAAAATTTCTTCTTGTAAAATTTCTCCAAACAATTTTATTATATATTCCTCTTGGAACTCAACTTGGATATATTTTGATTCATTCACAATGCTTAGACTGAATGACTCATATGTAGTTAGAAATCAACTGTGTTTCTCATTTGAATCAAAAGTGAATCAAATCTTTGGTTCCCTTATTAGTGTATATTTGAGTAATTAAGTGATTTGATGTAATTTGATGTTTTATGTTATTTAATGTACTTTAATAAGCTTTTGATTTCATATCTTCTTGATGTGACATTTGATGTGATATCTTCACTTGATCTCGGATTTCTACTTATTTAAAAAGGTCATTCATCTTCAAACTTCTGTGAACTCAGTGAAGATGAGCTCAATCTTTTCAGTGGATGCTTGGGCATCAGCATCCTCTGCTCATATTGATTCATTGTTCTCAGTTGAACCTTTCCAGAGAAGTGATGATCCCTATGATTTAGAACGTGCTGATGATTCCATGTTTTCTGTTGAGTCATTTAAGTTATCCAATTCACAGTGCAATGCTGCTCAACCAAATGCACCTCTTGATCTCCCATATGATCCAACCATTGATCTCCCTTCTGACTCAAGTGCATGTGGAGCAACGAAAAAGCAAAGCAAGCTCAATCTACGATTTAAAAGAAGGTCTCATGAAGTAAGTCGAAAAAGATTTAAATTTCTTACTTCAGATAGACAGATTGCATTGGATATTGTGAAGCATTGTTGTGGTTTGAAATGCTTGTATAATTTAGGGATGATGAAACTAAAGCACATAAGAGAAAAATTCCTCCATTTAGATAGTGAAAGGCAAGATATATACCTTGTTTCTTGCATGCAAATGATTGAGGATAACATGTCAGTAACGCGTGTTGGTTTTGAATATTTCTTTACTCAAGGGATGCCATGCTGTAGGGCTGCATTTAAAATTGCAATGGGTGTAGGAAATTTTAGAATACATAGGGTTCAACAAGGGTTTTTGAATGGGGATCTCATTTTGGATACGTTCCATGTTGGGACCAAAGGATCTGTTGGACGTCATGCAATGAATTGGATGATCAACTATTTTAGCTTGCATTGTGAAGTTATGCCTACAACTGGAAGGTTGCACTTGTCAGATAACTTTACTCGTCGAGAGGTATTTCAAATATATAGAGAAGACATGGAAAATAGAAATGAGAAGTATGTGTTGTATCGTCACTTTACTCGATTATGGAAGGAAGAGTTTAACAATGTTTCTATTCCTCCTAAAGTCAGAATGGGTGAATGTTCAGTTTGCGCCACTTTGAAAAACATGGCAAAAGGGGCTACAACACCACAGGAAAAGCATAATTTTAAAAACCTTCTTAACAACCATCGTGACAGTCAAGCATTAGAGAGAAAGAAAGCAATTCATCATCGAAGTAAGGCACTCAGAAATCCAGAGCGTTATATGTGTTTGTTGATCGATGGTATGGATAAAAAAAAAACTTGTTTGCCACATTTTTATCGCATCCCTAAGGACATTGGAGATGAA
>CM035438.1:17481311-17486311 GCA_020310875.1 Ceratopteris richardii
TCCAAAAGAACAACTTACTCTTGAAATTAGAGCACCTCTATATCAAGAATAAGTCAAAACCTTCACCAATTTACAAGATCAATGCTCAATTATTAAATTCTTGAACAAACTGTGAAGAAGGAAGTTACTCAGAAAGTTTGCTGCACACATCTTTCACATTGACTTATCAAATGTGTAAAGTTCTTGATTAAACTTTGCACAAGGTGTCGCCTAAAGATTGCGCACCCCTCGAAGTCAAATCACTCCAAAAGATTGAGTATAACTTGAGAAATCAACTTAATAAGACACCTATGTCTGAAACCGTACTTCTGACAAGTCGATTCAGATACACCTAACTTTTAACACATGCTTCTCTCAATCTAAAACCCATTCAAGCAAATGCTTTTAGCTATGCGTAGCTTATCTTCCAACGTAAAGATTGAGTGCTTGCTTGCTCAAAACTTTAAACTGTGGAGGGAGAAATGACCAAAACATTAAGATCAAATTTTGCGCCTTTTTCAGGAACCAGTGAACACTTCTTCACATATGAATGTTCCTACACATAATTCTCACAGCCTGATCACAATTGAAAGCTAAAACTTTGTACAAAGTTCTATCAACTCTAGACTTAGACTTGTACAAAAACATTTCACAAATGATCTACCAGAGAAGGAGCAAACACAGAAACATCGGGCGCAACTTTTCTTCTATTTCTCAGAAAATTACAAGTGAGTGATGAGAGAGACTTCAACTCACTTCTAGGATATCTAATCACACTTAAAACTTGTCAATACTCTATTCTCATGCTCTCTCATACATGTCCCGACATTTTTCATAGTATTTATAGGCATATATTTACAAGCTTATGGTTGTTCATAAGTATAAGTGACCTATATCTGAACTAATGTACATATGTGTACATATCCTTCAACTTCTGAATATATTCTTCTTCCATGCTTCATAATCTGGACTTGTCTTCATTCTTTGTCTTCCAAAACTTCAATTATTGATTGCTCTGCACCAACAGCTCCCCCTCAATCATTAATTGAGGTTTTCTCTATCTTCTTTATGCCTGCCATGTCCTTGAATCTCTGTAGCTTTGGTCCATCCAAGCTTTTGGTTAGCATATCAGCTATCTGATCTTTTGTTGAAGTATGTATGACTTCAATCTCTTTATCCATCACCTTCTCTCTTAGAAAGTGATACTGAATCTCAATGTGTTTGGTCCTCGCATGAAACACAGGGTTGGCAACTAAATACAATGAACTCATGTTATCTCCATATATGATAAGTGTACACTATATAGTGTCAAAACTCTTCATCAGAGTCTTAAGCCATATTACTTCCTTTGCAGCTTCAACCATGCCTTTGTACTCATCTTTTGTAGATGATAAAGCAATTGTATGTTGCTTCTTTGAACACCAAGAGATTAGCTTATCTCCCACATAACACATGTATCCATAGGTTGACCTTCTATCATCTGGATTACCTACCCAATCTGCATCACTATAAATGTTGATGTTTGTATCTAATGTAAAACCATAATACAAACCTTCTTTGAGTGTACCCTTAATGTACCTCAACACTCTTTGACCTGCAATCCAATGTTCCTTTCTAGGACAATGCATGAATTGAGATAAAACCCCAACTGCATATGATAAATCAGGCCTTGTTAATGTAGCATAAATCAAACTACCCACCAAACTCAGATAGAGCTTCATATCCTTGAACTCTTCTCCACCATATCTGCTCAATTTGTGATTCACCTCCATTGGAGTAGGTGCTACCCTGCAATCATTCATTTTAAACTTGATTAACAAGTTCTTCAAATACCTTTCTTGAGTTACATACACTCCATGTTGAGTGTATGAGATCTCCATGCCCAAGAAGTATGACAAATCTCCCAATTCACTGATCTTGAACTCTTTCTCCAATTGCTTTTTTATACTTTGAATGCCTTTCTCATCTGTACTTGTAAGAATTATGTCATCAACATATATGCACATGTAAATGAACCCATCATCACTTGCTTTGACAAGCAAGCTACTATCTTCTTTAGATACTTGAAAACCAAGTTCTTTCAAGAACTTCACAAGTCTATAGATCCATGCCCTTGGGGCCTCCTTCAATCCATACAAGGCTCTCTTAAGCTTACACACATGATCTGGATATCTTCCATCTCTGAATCCTTGAGGTTGCTCCATGAAAACATCATCTGAAATATAACCATTCAAAAAAGCATTCTTCACATCTACTTGACATAACTTCCAACCTTTGCATGCTGCAATAGCTATGAGTGTCCTGATGGTTGTCATTTTTGCCACAGGACTATAGGTCTCATCATAGTCAACACCATATGTCTGAGCAAACCCCTTCACAACAAGTCTAGCTTTGTACCTAGACACACTTCCATCTGCAAATCTTTTGGTTTTGAAAACCCATTTACATCCAATGATCTTCTGGCTATTTGGTTTAGGAACCAAATCCCAAGTCTGATTCTCCATCAATGCATCATATTCTTCCTGCATAGCTTTCTCCCAATTTTCCTTACCTTTTGCCTCTTCATATGTAGAAGGGTCTTCATCTACCTTAATCATGTAAGCATAATCTTTGGTAGCCAAAAAAGAAGTATCATAACTATACCTTGTAGGTTGCCATTTGTGCCTTGTAGACCTTCTGAGTTCTCCACTCCTTGATGTTTCTGGTTCTTCACACTCAAGATCAAATCTTGGCATTTCTTCAACTTCAACCTGCACTTCATTATTCTCTTCTTCATCAAGTATTTGAATCTTTGATTTACCTTTCTTTTGACTCACAACTTCTTCATCACCTGTATTAATATTGATTGTACCTGCATACCAAGTACCTTGCTCATCAAATGTAACATCCTTTGATACAAGGAAATGTTTTGTGGATGGACTCCACAACCTATAACCCATCTGTTTATCATCATGACCAATGGACACATACTTTTTAGCTTTAGGTTCCAATTTGTGTCTTAATTGAAATGGTACATATGCATATGCCAAACACCCAAATACTTTGCAATGATCCAAGGTAGGTCTCTTACCCCACCAAGCTTCATAAGGTGTCATAGCCTACAAGGCTTTACATGGTAGCCTATTGACCAGATAAGTAGCTGTGTTTACAGCCTCAGCCCACAAATAATTAGGGCAATGTTTCTCCTTCAACATAGACCTTGCAAACTCAACAAGAGTTCTATTCCTCCTTTCTGCTACACCATTTTGTTGAGGAGAGTACCTGCAAGTAATTTCCCTTTTTATACCTGCATTCCACAAGTAATCACTGAATTCATTCGAGAAATACTCTCCCCCTCCATCTGACCTTAATCTTTTCAACTTATGACCTGTAATTCTTTCTGCATACATATCGTAGTGTTTAAAAGTATTAAACACTTCTGACTTATCTTTGATCACATAGATAGTGATCCATCTGGTAGCATCATCAACCTAAATCACATAGTATCTTGAGCCATTGATACTGAAATCCTTTGATGGTCCCTACATATCTGTGTGTACCAACTCAAGCTTTTATGAATACATAAAACCATGCTTGGAGTAAGATTGCTTATGAGCCTTACCTAATTGACATGCCTCACATCTATATGTCATATGTTGACCTGCAACATTAGGCAATCCAAGCACTAAACCATTATTTATCATATCTTTGATACCTCTTTCGTTGAAGTGTCCAAGCCTCTTGTGCCAAATATCTAACTCAGAGATCTTTTGTCCTCCATAAGTGAACAAGGCATGACCAACATTGCCTTGAATCTTCAATGTGAACAATCTTCCTTCTTTCTTCCGTGAAACAATTTGTTTATACCCATTGCTAGGGTCTTCCACAAACACTCCTTCATTAGTGAACCTCACTTCATAACCTTTCTCAACAATTTGTCCTACACTTATCAAATTCTTAGGAATTGTAGGAACATACAAGACCTTACTTAATAAGGTGCTACCATCCTTGGCGTTCACTGATCCAATTGACTTCACATTATGCTTTGTATTGTCACCTGTCTAAACAACATGATTAGATACCTTATTTTCCAAATCAGTCATCAATGCTATATTACCACTCAAGTGATTGCTACACCCTGAGTCAATGTAGAAGACTCTATGATCTTCACTCTGCCTTTCACAAGTTGCATTCATTATTAATGTTGAATCCTCCTTCTGATCTAAAGCATAATTGTAGTAGGTATTGTTGTATTGTTGACTTTGGAATCCTCTACCTACATTTCTTCCAAAGTAACCCCTACTACCTCTACCTCTGAAATTACCTCTATGATTTCTGCTACCTCTTCCTCTTGAATTAAAACTTTGATTATATCTACCATTACTCTGATTATTATGCCAACAATCATTAGCTAAATGATTTGTCTTACCACAGATCCAGCAAGCTTTAGCTCCATCTTTGTTATTCCTGCCTCTTCCTCTACCTTTGCCACCTCCTCTTCCTCTTAGGAAGTTGGCTTGACTAGTTGTGCCTTCATCTTCACCTGTTTGTTGCTTTCCTTTGTTAGATTCTTCTTGTCTTTAGAGTACATTGCATGACCTGTACTCTTGTCACTTTCTCCTTTGACATCCTGCTCAAAAGTTAGCATATGACCTAGCAACTGATTTAAATCAGGAGTGAAATGATCTAGTGATAATTCTATAGACAAAATGAATGGCTTCCACTTGTCATCACCTCTCAAACCTGTGAGTATCTGCCTTACCAATTTATCCTCCTCAATGTCTTCATCAACAGCTCCTAATGCATCTGCAATATCCTTCATTCTGGTTACATAATCTGAGATGGATTGAGAAGCCTTTTTCTTAATTGTAGTAAATTCTGCCCACAAAGATGCCTTCCTAGACTTTGTGGTATTTTGGAAATGCTCCTCCAAAGCATTCCAAATATCACTTGCACTTTCAAGACCTCTAATGTGAGGTAGCAAGTAGTCATTGACTGCCATATAGATAATGCTCCTAGCTTGAGCATCTCTCTTCATCCAA
>CM035438.1:17491311-17496311 GCA_020310875.1 Ceratopteris richardii
AATCTCAAGTGATGACTTATAAAAGACTATGAAAAAGTCGCGGGTCTTGCTGCTCACTTCCCGAGGCTAATCCAAGCAGATCATAGAGTGTGTGAGAGCTACTACTTAGCCTACACCTCTGAGTACCATTGGGCATCACTCTACATGCCAATGGGAATGTACATTTGATAGTTTCAATACATATACTCATAGTTCTTAACTCTGTGTTCTCTGAGTCATTCACCTCAAAGTCTGTCAACTTTAACAGGGCATATCTCAAGATCTACTGAACCAAACTTGATGATCCAGGGCTTATTGGAACCAGCTCAAAGCATTCTACAACACTACAAAATTTCAAGTCATTCTATTCAGCCAATTGGGAGAAATTGCTGTCGATGTGATCACTGGTATATTTCTGTGTTGTTCCTAAAAAATCGGGGGTGTCCCTGATTTTGCTAAAGATCATGCTCAGTGTATAGTTTGTTATTTGGAGTGATTTAACTTGCTAATGGTAGCTTGTTAAGTTAATTTAATACTCCCAGAAGGAATTAAACCAATTGCAAGTGTGCTGGACACACTGAGCTTAGGACTGAGCAGGTGTCAATACAAGAATAGAAAGTTTTTGGAGTTATGAAGGTTCAAAATCATCTGTTTTGATTTGGTCATTACTCAATCATTTTGTAAAGCACATATATAGTTTCTTGGTGTCATTTGGAAGCTCAAGGAGTCTTCTAATCATATCTGAAAAGAAAAGAGGGCAGGTGTGAAGCAGGTCTAGCAGCACCAACTTGATCTTCTGATTGTACCCAGCCATCACATCCTACAGTGGTATCAGAGCAAAATAAGGTAATCATGGGTGATGGTTTCCCTTCTTTCATTGACAAATTGGATAGGAATAACTACCAGGCATGGTCATTAAGAATGAAGACTTTTCTACAAGGGAGAAGCTTGTATGGATACATATCAGGAGATGAGGAGTTGCCCTCATTCAAAACCAGAGGCCTACCTACAAAGGATGAGCATGAGAGACTTAATCAATGGTGTGCTAAAGATGCTTTGGCAAGGTCATATCTTCTAAACTCTATCTCTGATTTCCTTCTACCTCATGTTAGGAACTGTAAGACTTCCCAAGAGACTTGGGAAACCTTGTCAACATACTTCTCATCAAGCACAAGGGCCAGAAAGAATCAGCTATGGATTGAGTTTACAACTCTCAGGAAGCAATCAAAACAATGTGTCTCAGATTTTGTCACCAAAGTCAAAGACATTGCAGATCAACTTGCAAGTGTTGGAGAAGAAATTGAAGAAGAGCAAATAGTCAGACAAGTGATCAATGGACTCAAAGCAGATGACAAGTGGGAAAGCTTTACCACTGCAATGGACTTGTACATGGACATCCAAGCACCTGATCTAACAACTCTGATTGGACAACTATTCACACATGAAGCAAAGATCACAAAGAATGGAGAGCAATCAAAAGGTAACAATCCCTCTGCCCTATATACAGATAAGAAGTCTAAAGACAAAGGTAAAAGTAAGAAAGTTGATGAAGAAGGATCCACCTCCCAAGCAAACTATGCAGGGAGAGGTAGATCATCTAGAGGTAGGGGCAGAGGAGGTAAGTCAGGTAGGGGGAGACCCTATAATCAATCTCCATGCAATATTTGTGGCTTGTCTAACCATACTACAGATGAATGCTACAAGAACTACAAGAATCAAAGAGGAAGAGGTCACCAAAGAGGAGGATACTCCCAAGGCAGAGGCAGATTCAATCAATCTCAAGGCTACCATGGCTACAACAATAATTACAACAATAACTACAACAATAGCTACAATCACAATGGCAATTATCAAGGAGGATACAGGAACAGAAAGGATTACAACAATTATGCAGAGGATCAAGATGATTCCTTGTTGATTATGAACATGACATCTAAATCAGGTATCAATGATGACCATTTGTTCTATATTGACTCAGGTTGCTCTAACCATGTAGCTGGGAATGTTGCCTTACTCTCTGATTTGGAAGAACCTAAAGGCAAGCACCAAGTGCAGACAGGTGATGACACTAAACATTCAGTGGTTAAAGTAGGTAATGTCAAAACAAGTGATGGTAATCAGAATTTGCTAAGCAGAGTATTGTATGTTCCAACAATCACCAAGAATCTGATGAGTGTAGGTCAGATTGTTGAAAACGATCTACAGGTCAGGTTCACTCAACATGGTGCATATGTGGAGGATCCAAGACATGGATTCAGAAGGATAGCCAAGGGAGAGAAATCAGGTAGACTATTTACTTTTGAACTTGAGGATACTAAGAACATTGCATTATACAACTACAAGGACCAAACTCTATCCGAATTGGAGATGTGGCACAAGAGATTGGGTCACATTGGAGAGAGGACTATAAAGCAAATGAGTAGGGATCAATGTGTGCTTGGGATACCTAATGTATCTAAGCAACACATGATATACAAGTGTGGGGCTTGTCAATTTGGTAAGTCACACAGATTGCCATATACCAAAAAAGGTTTTATGCATGAAGACTACTTGGAATTGGTGCATACAGATGTTTGGGGACCAAGCAAGGAGCCATCCATATCTGGATCAAGGTACTATGTATCTTTTATAGATGATTATAGCAGATGGACTGTCTTGTACTTCATGAAACATAAAGATGAAGTATTTAATTGTTTCAAAAGATATCTTGCATTAGTTGAGAATCAAACAGGTAGACATTTGAAGAGGCTAAGGTCAGATGGTGGTGGAGAATACTTCTCCAATGACTTTGAAGAGTTCTTGCAGGAAAGAGGCATCAAGAGGGAGATTACCACAAGGTACTCACCTGAACAAAATGGGGTAGCTGAAAGGAGGAATAGACTCATTGTGGAGACTGCTAGGTCTATGCTTAATGAGAAAAAATTACCAAATTATCTTTGGGCAGAGAGTGTATCTACTACCACATACTTAATCAACAGGTTGCCATCAAAGACACTTGATGGAATGACACCCTATGAGGCTTGGCATGGTAAGAGACCATCTCTGGATCATTGCAAGATCTTTGGGTGTGTTGCATATGTGCATATTCCCTCACAGGTAAGGGGAAAGCTAGACCCTAAGGCTGAAAAGTGTATCTTTATTGGTTATGATTTGAATCAGAAAGGATACAGGTTCTATAACCCCTCAAATAAAGGCTTCAAGGTAAGCAGAGATGTCATCTTTGATGAAAATGATTCATGGTATGATAATGAGTGCAGGAAAGTTAGCCTACCTTATGATATGGAAGAAGACTTTCCAAAGCTTGTCAGGCAAGAACCAACTCAGAATGAGGACACAAGTTCAGATGATGAAGACACCATCAACATTGAAGAATTCAAAGCTTGGAAATCCAAAGGGAAGATGAAGATGAAACAACTTGAAGACAATCCAGAATCCTCAACTCAAGCTATGAGGAGATCTTCAAGAGAAAAGAAGAAACCAATTAGGTATGGGTATGATACTTCACTTGTAACCAAGCACTCTGTATATCTTGCAAAGGATATCTTAAGTGAAGAACCAGGTACATTTGAGGAAGCCATTACTAAACCAGAATGGAAGGAAGCAATGGATGAAGAAATCGAGGCTCTCAAGGAGAGTGATACTTGGGACTTGGTACCCAAGAAGGACTCCATGAAGGTGATAGGATCCAGATGGATCTACAAACTCAAAAGAAACTCAGATGGTACAATAAGCAGGTACAAAGCTAGGTTGGTAGCCAAGGGTTTTGCACAAACCCAAGGCATTGATTATGAGGAGACATTTTCTCCTGTGGCCAAGATGCCAACTATCAGAATTATGGTGAGTGTAGCTGCATCCAAGAATTGGAACATGTACCAATTGGATGTAAAGAATGCATTTCTTGAATGGATGGATATCTGAAGAGGTCTACATGTCACAACCACCTGGCTATGAGGATCCCAATAAGGTAAATCATGTGTGTAAATTGAAGAAGGCTCTGTATGGATTGAAGCAGGCACCTAGAGCATGGAATTATAGGTTGACAACCTATCTCTTGGATCAAGGATTTGTGATGAGTAAAGCAGATACTTCATTGTTTATAAAGAAGAACAATTCAGAGGTAATATACTTGTGTGTCTCAAACATTCCTATGGAAGTCAACCACGAACTCAGTGCACATGAAGGAGAAGAACTCAAGGATATTACAGGTTATCAAAGTTTGGTAGGTAGCCTCAATTATGCTACCTTAACCAGGATTGATATATCATATGGTGTTAGTGTACTTAGCCAATTTATGCATAAACCAAGAGTACCACATTTGGAGGCAGCCAAGAAGATAGTAAAGTACCTAAAGGGAACACAAAATCATGGTTTGTATTATCCATATTCATCAGACATTGACATCAAGGTATACTCAGATGCAGATTGGGCAGGTTGCAAGGATGACAGAAGGAGTACATCTGGTTACATATGCTTTGCAGGTGATAAACCAATTTCTTGGTCATCCAAGAAACAACCCACAGTAGCCCTATCATCTACTGAGGCAGAGTACAGAGGGCTAGCCAATGCCACTCAAGAAGCCATATGGTTGAAGCTACTATACTCAGAATTGGGTCTATATACAAGGCCACCTATCATATTTGGAGATAACACAAGTTCACTTCACCTAGCAGCTAATCCTGTGTATCATGCTAGGACAAAACACATAGAGGTGCATTACCACTATGTGAGGGAGAAATTACTTAGCAAGGAAATCCAATTATCATATGTGTCCACTAATATTCAATGTGCAGATTTGCTTACAAAATCTTTGGATGGGAGCAAGCTATGCAGGTTTAAATCCATGATTGGATTACAGGATATCATTGAAGATTAAAGATGAAGACTCAAGCAAGTGTTTGGCTTGAGGGGGAGCTGTTGGTGCAAACAAGCCTTAACACTTGGCCTTGTTGTGTGCCTTGAAGACTCAACATAAAGCTTGGACTATTGGACCCTTGGAAAGCATAAAAGTTTGGACCCTTGAA
>CM035438.1:17501311-17526311 GCA_020310875.1 Ceratopteris richardii
TCCTAAGCTCAGTGTGTCCAGCACACTTGCAATTGGTTTAATTCCTTCTGGGAGTATTAAATTAACTTAACAAGCTACCATTAGCAAGTTAAATCACTCCAAATAACAAACTATACACTGAGCATGATCTTTAGCAAAATCAGGGACACCCCCGACTTTTTAGGAACAACACAGATAAATACCAGTGTCTGCCTCGACTAAGATTTCTCCCAATTGGCTGAATAGAATTACTTGAAATTTTGTAGTGTTGTAGACTGCTGTGAGCTGGTTCCAATGAGCCCTGGATCATCCAATTTGGTTCAGTAGATCTTGAGATATGCCCTGTTGAAGTTGACAGACTTGGAGGTAGTCACTCAGAGAAAACACAGAGATAATGACTATGAGTATATGTATTGAATCTATAAAATGTACATTCCCATTGGCATGTAGAGTGATGCCCAATGGTACTCAGAGGTGTAGGCTCAATAGTAGCTCTCACACGCTCACAAATTTGCTTGGATTAGCCTCGGGAAGAGTGTAACTAGACCCGCGACTTTTTCATAGTCTTTTATAAGTCATCACTTGAGATTTGAATTTCAAATTCAAATGTAGGCTCCCTCAAATCTCTCATCTAATCACATGGAGATATTCTCTCCATCCATAACTTCTAATTTCCACGACTTTTGAAGGTGGGTGAGATTACAAGAGGTGAGTTAAGTCACATTGACTTTTACATTGGATATTTGATAATAAAGCATAGGCATGTGTTCCTATGGTATATGGTTCACATGAATACATCCTTCAAGGGTCCAAACTTTTATGCTTTCCAAGGGTTCAATAGTCCAAGCTTTATGTTGAGTCTTCAAGGCACACAACAAAACCAAGTGTTAAGGCTTGTTTTGCACCAACAGCTCCCCCTCAAGCCAAACACTTGCTTGAGTCTTCATCTTTAGTCTTCAATGATATCCTGCAATCCAATCATGGATTTAAACCTGCATAGCTTGCTCCCATCCAAAGCTTTTGTAAGCAAATCTGCACATTGAATATTAGTGGACACATATGATAATTGGATTTCCTTGCTAAGTAATTTCTCCCTCACATAGTGGTAATGCACCTCTATGTGTTTTGTCCTAGCATGATACACAGGATTAGCTGCTAGGTGAAGTGAACTTGTGTTATCACCAAATATGATTGGTGGCCTTGTGTATAGGCCCAATTCTGAATATAGTAGTTTCAACCATATTGCTTCTTGAGTAGCATTGGCTAGCCCTCTGTACTCTGCCTCAGTAGATGATAGGGCTACTGTGGGTTGTTTCTTGGATGACCAAGAAATTGGTTTATCACCTGCAAAGCATATGTAACCAGATGTACTTCTCCTGTCATCCTTGCAACCTGCCCAATCTGCATCTCAGTATACCTTGATGTCAATGTCTGATGAATATGGATAATACAAACCATGATTTTGTGTTCCCTTTAGGTACTTTACTATCTTCTTGGCTGCCTCCAAATGTGGTACTCTTGGCTTATGCATAAATTGGCTAAGTACACTAACACCATATGAGATATCAATCCTAGTTAAGGTAGCATAATTAAGACTACCTACCAAACTTTGGTAACCTGTAATATCCTTGAGTTCTTCTCCTTCATGTGCACTGAGTTTGTGATTGACCTCCATAGGAATGTTTGAGACTTTAGCTTCCTGCAAATTAAACTTCTTGACCATGTCCTGAATGTACTTCTTTTGAGTAATGAATATACCTGAATTTTTGTAGACCAATTCAAGCCCTAGGAAGTACTTCAATAATCCAAGATCATTGATCTTGAATTCCTTCATCATTTGACCTTTGATGTGTCTAATTCCTTGAAAATCATTTCCTGTAATAATGATGTCATCAACATAGACACACAAGTATATTATCTCTGAATTGTTCTTCTTTATAAACAATGAAGTATCTGCTTTACTCATCACAAATCCTTGATCCAAGAGATAGGTTGTCAACCTATAGTTCCATGCTCTAGGTGCCTGTTTCAATCCATACAGAGCCTTCTTCAATTTGCACACATGATTTACCTTATTGGGATCCTCATAGCCAGGTGGTTGTGACATGTAGACCTCTTCAGATATCCATCCATTCAAGAATGCATTCTTTACATCCAATTGATACATGTTCCAATTCTTGGATGCAGCTACACTCACCATAATTCTGATAGTTGGCATCTTGGCTACAGGAGAAAATGTCTCCTCATAATCAATGCCTTGGGTTTGTGCAAAACCCTTGGCTACCAACCTAGCTTTGTACCTGTTTATTGTACCATCTGAGTTCCTCTTGAGTCTGTAGATCCATCTGGATCCTATCACCTTCATGGAGTCCTTCTTGGGTACCAAGTCCCAAGTATCACTCTCTTTGAGAGCCTCCATTTCTTCATCCATTACTTCCTTCCATTCTGGTTTAGTAATAGCTTCCTCAAATGTACCTGGTTCTTCACTTAAGATATCCTTTGCAAGATATACAGAGTGCTTGGTTACAAGTGAAGTATCATACCCATACCTAATAGGTTTCTTCTTTTCCCTTGAAGATCTCCTCATAGCTTGAGTTGAGGATTCTGGATTGTCTTCAAGTTGCTTCATCTTCATCTTCCCTTTGGATTTCCAAGCTTTGAATTCTTCAATGTTGATGGTGTCTTCATCATCTGAGCTTGTGTCCTCATTCTGAGTTGGTTCTTGCCTGACAAGCTTTGGAAAGTCTTCTTCCATATCATAAGGTAGGCTAACTTTCCTGCACTCATTATCATACCATGAATCATTTTCATCAAAGATTACATCTCTGCTTACCTTGAAGCCTTTGTTTGAGGGGTTATAGAATCTGTATCCTTTCTGATTCAAATCATAACCAATAAAGATACACTTTTCAGCCTTAGGATCTAGCTTTCCCCTTACCTGTGAGGGAATATGCACATATGCAACACACCCAAAGATCTTGCAATGATCCAGAGATGGTCTCTTACCATGCCAAGCCTCATAGGGTGTCATTCCATCAAGTTTCTTTGATGGCAACCTGTTAATTAAATATGTGGCAGTAGATACACTCTCTGCCCAAAGATAATTTGGTAGTTTTTTCTCATTAAGCATAGACCTAGCTGTCTCCACAATGAGTCTATTCCTTCTTTCAGCTACCCCATTTTGTTCAGGTAAGTACCTTGTGGTAATCTCCCTCTTGATGCCTCTTTCCTGCAAGAAGTCTTCAAAGTCATTGGAGAAGTATTCTCCACCACCATCAGACCTTAACCTCTTCAAATGTCTACCTGTTTGATTCTCTACTAATGCAAGATACCTTTTGAAACAATTAAATACTTCATCTTTATGTTTCATGAAGTACAAGACAGTCCATCTGCTATAGTCATCAATAAAAGATACATAGTACCTTGATCCAGATATGGATGGCTCCTTGCTTGGTCCCCAAACATCTGTATGCACCAATTCCAAGTAATCTTCATGCATAAAACCCTTTTTTGTATATGGCAATCTGTGTGACTTACCAAACTGACAAGCTCCACACTTGTATATCATGTGTTGTTTGGATACATTAGGTATCCCAAGCACACATTGATCCCTACTCATTTGCTTTATGGTCCTCTCTCCAATGTGACCCAATCTCTTGTGCCACATCTCTAATTCTGATAGGGTTTGATCCTTATAGTTGTACAAGGCAATATTCTTAGTATCTTCAAGTTCAAAGGTAAATAGTCTACCTGATTTCTCTCCCTTGGCTATCCTTCTGAATCCATGTCTTGGATCCTCCACATATGCACCATGGTGAGTGAACCTGACCTGTAGACCTTTTTCAACAATCTGACCTACACTCATCAGATTCTTGGTGATTGTTGGGACATACAATACTCTGCTTAGCAAATTCTGATTACCATCACTTGTTTTGACATTACCTACCTTAACCACTGAATGTTTAGTGTCATCACCTGTCTGCACTTGGTGCTTGCCTTTAGGTTCTTCCAAATCAGAGAGTAAGGCAACATTCCCAGCTACATGGTTAGAGCAACCTGAATCAATATAGAACAAATGATCATCATTGATACCTGATTTAGATGTCATGTTCATAATCAACAAGGAATCATCTTGATCCTCTGCATAATTGTTGTAATCCTTTCTGTTCCTGTATCCTCCTTGATAATTGCCATTGTGATTGTAGTTATTGTTGTAATTATTGTTGTAGTTATTGTTGTAGCCATGGTAGCCTTGAGATTGATTGAACCTGCCTTTGCCTTGAGAGTATCCTCCTCTTTGGTGACCTCTTCCTCTTTGATTCTTGTAGTTCTTGTAGCATTCATCTGTAGTATGATTAGACAAGCCACAAATATTGCATGGAGATTGATTATAGGGTCTCCCCCTACCTGACTTACCTCCTCTGCCCCTACCTCTAGATGATCTACCTCTCCCTGCATAGTTTGCTTGGGAGGTGGATCCTTCTTCATCAACTTTCTTACTTTTACCCTTGTCTTTAGACTTCTTATCTGTATATAGGGCAGAGGGATTGTTACCTTTTGATTGCTCTCCATTCTTTGTGATCTTTGCTTCATGTGTAAAGAGTTGTCCAATCAGAGTTGTTAGATCAGGTGCTTGGATGTCCATGTACAAGTCCATTGCAGTGGTAAAGCTTTCCAACTTGTCATCTGCTTTGAGTCCATTGATCACTTGTCTGACTATTTGCTCTTCTTCAATTTCTTCTCCAACACTTGCAAGTTGATCTGCAATGTCTTTGACTTTGGTGACAAAATCTGAAACACATTGTTTTGATTGCTTCCTAAGAGTTGTAAACTCAATCCATAGCTGATTCTTTCTGGCCCTTGTGCTTGATGAGAAGTATGTTGACAAGGTCTCCCAAGTCTCTTGAGAGGTCTTACAGTTCCTAACATGAGGTAGAAGAAAATCAGAGATAGAGTTTAGAAGATATGACCTTGCCAAAGCATCTTTAGCACACCATTGATTAAGTCTCTCATGCTCATCCTTTGTAGCTAGGCCTCTGGTTTTGAATGAGGGCAACTCCTCATCTCCTGATATGTATCCATACAAGCTTCTCCCTTGTAGATAAGTATTCATTCTTAATGACCATGCCTGGTAGTTATTCCTATCCAATTTGTCAATGAAGGAAGGGAAACCATCACCCATGATTACCTTATTTTGCTCTGATACCACTGTTGGATGTGATGGCTGGGTACAATCAGAAGATCAAGTTGGTGCTGCTAGACCTGCTTCACACCTGCCCTCTCTTCTCTTCAGATATGGTTAGGAGACTCCTTGAGCTTCCAAATGACACCAAGAAACTATGTATGTGCTTTACAAAATGATTGAGTAATGACCAAATCAAAACAGATGATTTTGAACCTTCACAACTTCAAAAACTTTCTATTCCTGTATTGATACCTGCTCAGTCCTAAGCTCAGTGTGTCCAACACACTTGCAATTGGTTTAATTCCTTCTGGGAGTATTAAATTAACTTAACAAGCTACCATTAGCAAGTTAAATCACTCCAAATAACAAACTATACACTGAGCATGATCTTTAGCAAAATCAGGGACACCCCCGACTTTTTAGGAACAACACAGAAAAATACCAGTGTCTGCCTCGACTGCGATTTCGCCCAATTGGCTGAATAGAATTACTTGAAATTTTGTAGTCTTGTAGAATGCTTTGAGCTGGTTCCAATGAGCCCTGGATCATCCAATTTTGTTCAGTAGATCTTGAGATATGCCCTGTTGAAGTTGACAGACTTGGAGGTAGTCACTCAGAGAAAACACAGAGATAATGACTATGAGTATATGTATTGAATCTATAAAATGTACATTCCCATTGGCATGTAGAGTGATGCCCAATGGTACTCAGAGGTGTAGGCTCAATAGTAGCTCTCACACACTCACAAATTTGCTTGGATTAGCCTCGGGAAGAGTGTAACTAGACCCGCGACTTTTTCATAGTCTTTTATAAGTCATCACTTGAGATTTGAATTTCAAATTCAAATGTAGGCTCCCTCAAATCTCTCATCTAATCACATGGAGATATTCTCTCCATCCATAACTTCTAATTTCCACGACTTTTGAAGGTGGGTGAGATTACAAGAGGTGAGTTAAGTCACATTGACTTTTACATTGGATAAAAGATAATAAAGCATAGGCATGTGTTCCTATGGTATATGGTTCACATGAATACATCCTTCAAGGGTCCAAACTTTTATGCTTTCCAAGGGTTCAATAGTCCAAGCTTTATGTTGAGTCTTCAAGGCACACAACAAAACCAAGTGTTAAGGCTTGTTTTGCACCAACACAGCGGGGGTGGCGGGGGAAGAGAAAGAAAGAGAGAGGGAGAGAGAGAGAGAGAGAGAGAGAGAGAGAGAGAGAGAGAGAGAGAGAGAGAGAGAGAGATAGAGAGAGAGAGAGAGAGAGAGAGAGAGAGAGAAAGAGAGAGAGAGAGAGAGAGAGAGAGAGAGAGAGGAAGAGAGAGAGAGGGAGAGAGAGAGAGAGAGAGAGAGAGAGAGAGAGAGAGAGAGAGAGAGAAAGAGAGAGAGAGAGAGAGAGAGAGAGAGAGAGAGAGAGAGGAAGAGAGAGAGAGGGAGAGAGAGAGAGAGAGAGAGAGAGAGAGAGAGAGAGAAAGAGAGAGAGAGAGAGAGAGAGAGAGAGAGAGAGAGAGAGAGAGAGAGAGAGAGAGAGAGAGAGACCGAGAGAGAGAAAAAGAGAGAGAGAGAAAGGGGGAGAGAGAGAGAGAGAAAAGAGAGAGAAAGAGAGAGAGAGACAAAGGGGGAGAGAGAGAGAGAGAAAAGAGAGAGAAAGAGAGAGAGAGAAAGGGGGAGAGAGAGAGAGAGAGAAAAAAGAGAGAGAAAGAGAGAGAGAGGGGACGGGAGACAGAGAGAAATAGAGAAAATGGAAAAGCCCAACTGACATGCTTGATAATGGGCAAAACCCAAGCTCACGGTGCGCGCCGAGAAGCGGATGGCGACCGATAGGAGAGAACAAACCTAAAGAACCTGAGAACAGGTTCTGTTTGAACATAGAGGAAGAACAGGAGGGGTGCTACAGACCCCCGCATCAAGATTTTGCACCGCCTCGGTGCAATTTCCTTCTCATCCACTTATTGAATAAACGAAATAGTCTGCCAAAACTCGAATGCATGTGGTATATATAGTAAATGAAATCCTTCCAATTGAATTTGTTCATAAATTCAGATACTTCTTTACCCTAGAGATGTTGACCAAGGGAATCTTTTTACCCTGCAAATCCTCCAGATGCACTGCGCCATGAGGTAATACCTTGATAACCTTATATGGTCCTGCCCATTTGGGTGCCAATTTAGTTTGAATTGGTGGAATTTTATGTATTAAAACCATGGACCCTTCCTGAACTTTATTGGATCTCAGATACCTGTCATGCAATCTCTTGCGCTCTTCTTGTGTTACCCAGAAGTTTCGGCATTGCCCCTTCTCTGTACTCTTCTAATGCCACCAATCTCTGAATGGGGGGTTCAACTCCAATGGTTTTGATTCCTGTTTCCTTTCTGATAATGAACTCAAATGGGGCCAATGCCTCTTTTCCATATACCAAGCAGAAAGGGGTTTCGCCAGTGGTTCCCCTCTTTGTGGTTGTGAAAGCCCAAATTGCACCGATCAGTGCTAGTGGCCAGGAACTTTGATGATCGAAAGATAATTTGCGAAGCAATCCAATCAAAATCTTATTGGAACTCTCTACTTGGCCATTCGCCCTCGGATAGTAGGCACAATATTTTTTATGGAAGATTTTGTACCTGTCAAATATAAACTAGAGCAATTGATTTATAAAATGTGTGCCTCTATCACTAGTGATTTCAAGTGGGCAACCAAATCTTGAGAAAATACGTTTATACAAGAACTTAGCTACTGTTAAGGTCGTGCAGTCCATAGTGGCTTTGGTCTCTATCCATTTAGTGGCATAACATGTGGCCATCAATATATACTTTTTACCCCCTGGTTGACCAGTGTGACTAATTGGTCCTATGAAATCAAGACCCCATCGTTCAAATGGGAGCCAACCTGTGGATATGACTAATGGTTGGAAATTCAACCTGGTCGGCGTAGGAGCACACCTCTAGCAGATGTGACATTCTTTAGCAAACTTGATTGCATCCTTGAAAATATGATGTCACCATAAACCTTTGTGGATGATTCTATGAGCCAATTCTTCCCCCTTTAGATGTCCTTCACTGTGTGCAGCCTCTAGCAGATGATTTACCTCCTCTGGATAGACACACCTTCTCAATATTTCATCCTGACAATATTTATATAAATTTCCATTTATAAGAGAATATGCTTTGGTTTTCAAAAGCAATCTTCTTTTTTCTACAGGTGTCAAGTTTTCTGGGATCTTTCCAGTAGTGAGAACATGAAGAATTTCATCATACCAACCAGTCCGAATTGTTACTAGGAAGAGATTGCTATCCACCAGTTCATCATTGATACTCGTTGCCTTCTCGCTCATTGCCGTCCTGGACACTTGATCTGCCATGTAGTGCTCTTTTCCTGGCTTAATATGAATATCAAAATTAAATTCTTGAAATAGGAGTAACCATCTCCAAATTCTTCCAGCTACTCTAGGTTTGTTTATCAAATACTTCAAGGGCTGATGATCAGATATAACTATAAACTGTACACCAAGGAGATAATGTCGGAACTTTTGAAGAGCAAATACGATAGCCAAACCTTCTCTTTCCATTGTGTTGTAATTCCTTTCAGCTTGGTTGAGTAATTTGCTGGCATAAGAGATAGGTTTATCCACCTTATGTGATGATGGTTGAGCTAGAACTGCACCCACAGCATGAAGACTAGCATCTGTATGCACATGAAATTCCAATGACCAATTAGGAACACTTAAAAGTGGAGCAGTACATAGCCTCATGTTTAGTTCACAAAATGCTTTGTCAGCTTCAGCATTCCATGAAAAAGGAACCTTTTTACTGGTAAGCCTTGACAAAGGCTTAGCAATTTCTGAATACATCCGAATGAATCTTCTGTGATACCCTGCATGGCCCAAGAAACTTTGCACTTCTTTTGGGATTTGTGGAATTGGCATGGAAAGAATAGCCGTAACCTTTGTAGGGTCCACAGTTATACCTTCAGCAGATACTATGTGACCAAGAAGAGTGCCCTTAGTGACCAAAAAGTGACATTTCTCAGGACTCAATTTCAAACCTGTTTTGAGAAATTGCTCAAAAATTTCTTTTAGATTCTTCAAATGGTCATGGAAATCTTGAACTGCTGCTCTTTTATCTGTACCTGAAAATACTGAAAAGTCATCCATGAAAATGCACAGAAAGGTTGTTAACCATTTGCCCAATATCAGATACATCGTTCTATTAAATGAAGCTGGTGCATTCTTCAAACCAAAAGCCATGCGAGTATAGACATAAGTGCCCCAGGGAGTAGCAGAGGCTGTTTTGTCCCTATCATCAGGATGGATCACTATCTGATTGTAGCCACTAAAACCATCCAAGAAACTATACAAAGTGTGACCAGCTACCTCTTCAAGTACTTGCTCTGTGAAGGGCTGAGGAAATCCATCTTGAATAGTCACTTTATTCAAAGCACAGAAATCAACACAGACTCTTATTTTTCCACTATTTTTCTTGGGCACAATAACCATAGAAGAAAGCCATCTGGAATGTTCTACTAGAACAATTATACCTGCTTCTTCTAGTTTTGTAATCTCTGCTTTTACCGCCTCTACATACTTTGGACTGAGTCGATATGGTCTACTTCTTGCGGGCGCGGCTCCCTCAACTAAGGGTATCCAATGTAACCCAAGCTCTTCTGGTATCCCTGTTAGGTCTTTGAAGGACCATGCAAAGACATTTTTGTAAGCAAAAAGCAAAGAAGTTACCTTCTCTAGTAAAGGAGGATAATGCCACGACCAGGATGCCAAGTGAACTATTTGAGGGTTCTCTTCATCCCCTAAATTTACTTCTTGAACCAATGTTTCAGGACTACTCTTGCTTGAGAAATCATCCCCACTATATGCAGGAGTGGATTTTAATTTATATTCTGCAACATGTTCTTCCATCCATCCTTTAGGTATATCTGCAAAAGGAAGATCTTCTCTGCTCTTAAGTTCATAACCTTCTACCTCTAATACTTTTATATTGGTTGCCTCCTCAAAGCTTGTATTTTCCTTCAATTGCTCATTCTCCAACACCTTGTGGTCTGCATTGCCCTTTCTTGTAATTTCCTTATCTGCAACTTCTTCCTCAATTTCATTAATCTCCACTGTGCAACACTCTGCACTTCCCATCATCCAATTTAACAATGTATCATCTTCTTGGGGTAGAGAGGGCATTACCTGAGTATCCACAGTATATCCAGTGGTTTTTCCTGAGTCGAATCCCTCTTCCAAATGTAATTGCAGTTGGCTATTGGTGCTTGTTGAAATCCATAGTTTGTTTTTCCCCCAATCTTGCAAAGCTTTTGCTTGTCTCAACCAAGGTCTCCCCATGAGTAAAGGGTAAGAAGTCTCCTGTGGAAGTGCAATAACAACAAAATCTAAAACAAAGTGGCAGCCCTGTACTACCATCAGTACCTTTTCAATAATGCCAAGTGGCGCAACCCGATGTTGATCTGCTAATGTAACTGTGAATGGTGCCAACTTGGTGGGGTTCAATTTCAGTTTCTTCATTGTAAAATCTGGCATCAAATTGATACCAGAGCCTCCATCGATGATCACACCTGTGAGAGCTTCATCCTTTATACAAACAGATAATCTTGAGCTTTGGTAGTCTGCTAAGGGTGCAGGGGGAAAATCAACCATGAAACCATCTATACTAGGTGATTGGACCAAGTGAGCAGAGTGTATAATCTTCAGTAAGTCACTTCTTATTTTTGAATCCATCCTTATAAGTTCATATAGACTAACCTTGTGATGAATACCTTTCAAGATCTGTTCAATGTTTACCTTATGAGTGTCTTCTTTGCAAATTTGTTGGTTGGCCCCTTAGAGAAGTAGCATAAGCTCCTTCAATTTCTACTTGGTCCTTCCATCCAGACTTCTTTTCCTCCTCTTTATCTTGAAATCCTTGTTGTTCCTCTCTATGGGTTGCAACTGCTTGCCTAGCTCTAGTCATCATGGGCATTGCAGAGGATGAAACGGCATAAGACTGAGTGGTTTTTCCTTCTTCATGTGGAGAGACTGCAATCATGTGGATCGGAGCAGGACGACCTCTTGGGAAATCTTTGGTATAATGATCCTTGGCCTCTGGACAATGTTGACAAGGAGGTGCTTCTTCTGGGAGGGAACACCGATTTTGCATGTGGCCATACTCACCACAACGATAGCACATCAAAGGTCTATTGTATCTAGGTTTTGCAGGCCGATTCTCCTCTCTATTAGATGTATTTGAAGTACTAGCATAATATGAATACAAATTTTGAGGGTTACCTCTTTGCTGTGTACCCTTGAGGTAGTAACAATCTCTAGCTTCATGCCCATCCTTCCCACAAAATTGACAGCTTACCTTGTTGGGACAATTAGCATTGGAATGTCCATCGTTGTTACAGATTGTACACCAAATTTGTCTCATTATATCCTGAGTGGTCCTCAAATCTTCTAACTCACGACGAAGTTGGGATACTTCATCATCCGTGCGACGCAGTGGTGGCAAGACCTTCTCTTCTTGTAGATTTTGTTGCATTTTTAATGCCTCCAGTTCCCTCCTCAGTTGCCCAATAGGATCCAGGTCTACAACATACTTTGGTTGTGTATCCCCTTCAAAATGTTGCCTTGCTTCTTCAATGCGTGATGCCGCTGCAAAAAAATCATTGAGGGTTGCATCCAATCTAAGAGACTCACGAAGCTTCTGCTGAGATGACCTGGGCAGAGCCTTTTCAATCCACTTTTTAACCAAGAAGTCACCTAGAGCATGTGGCAGACGTGCAACAAGTGCTTTTGTTCTAGTGTGAAGTTCATGAAAGGATTCACCTGGTCTTAGCTTCAAATTCTCTAGCTGATCTAGAGCTCTTTCCGAGGAATCACTTGGTCCGAATGTCTGTGAGAACGCCGCCTTCAGAGCCTCCCATGTAGTGAAATGGCCATCTGCATATTGACTATACCATTTACCTGCAAGACTCTCCAATGTGGATGGAAAAGAGTGCCAACATTGCATCCTCTCTATTCTGCAGACCTCGTCCACGTCATAAAGAGATGAATCTTCTCACATGATCATCAGCATCCTCATAAGCTTGTCCCTTGAAATTAGGGAATTTAATGTTTAATCTGGAGAGTAAATGAGAGAGATCCTCCATTTGTACTGGTGTTTCTTCGGACGTATCTGAGGAGAAATCTAGGGTTCTCCTATACCTCTCTTTTGACACTGGTGTCACACCCAAATCAATAGATAAATTTAGGGAAGGCAGAGGGGAGGTAGAATCACTAGCCGTGGTTATTGCTAACTTGTTAAGGCTCCTCCGAACACAAAGAGACTCCTTATCTGCTCGTGTATGGGTCATGCACCTTCTTGCAAATGTAATCGGGCAAAAATACCTCTCACAGAAATGCAAAGGTCCCACCGTGCGTGCCAAACTGTAGAGGAGGTACTGGGGTGTCCACTTTTATCAAGTGTAGAGATTAAATACGTCCAATACGTCACCTACTCAAGGGGGGTTCTCTTTAGGGAAGTATACCCTTTAACATTTCTGTGAGCAGGCAGAGATAAATAATTGCACAGAGTTGTACATACTCCAGAAAAAATTAACAACAAATGACCAAAGAAGACCATCCACTTCTTGATTCAAATAAGAAATTTACAAGATTGGTCAAAGAGATACTCAAAACCTCATGCTCAGAGCTTCACGGCACTCTATGCAGACAAACACAGATCAATACAAGCGGTGGAGAATTCTCTAGAAAATGGGGCTTACAATATCATTACCCTAAAAAATTTCAAGCCACTCTCTTACACTATGGTGCTGTGAGCCCTCCACTGGGAAACCCACACTCTGTATCCACACTACAGAGTGGCTCCTCCAGTAGGCTTGAGACCACAAAGTGCAAGAGAGGACTTCTGCACGTACATATGCATATCTGAACCAATGTAACTCTAAAACTTGTACCCCCAATGAGCACAAATCCATTGTTTTTATAGGCTCCAATAGGCCAAAAGGTCCTTGCCGAATCTTCACTTCCTCTGATCACACGTTGTCGGAGAGATTTCTCTCTCCCCAACTTGATGAAGACTTGGCAGCTCATATAAAAGCCGAAGTATTTGCAAAGCAAAGCAATTGAACACTCTTTGAAGAGAACCGGTCATCAACCTTAGAATAAAGTCAAAATTTCCTTGAGGAATATGAAGAAGAGAAGTTGAAAATATTTAGAGCTAGTCTTATTCCAAAATTAAACTCGTAGTGATGTCGATCAAATATTGAAGTGGAGGTCAAGCATTTTCATTGTCGTGAGCATGGTGTGGGCCATGAGCTTAATGAGTTTATCAATGATTGAGTGTAGAAGGTTGTAAAGATAAAGCAATACTTTTCCACTCAAAAAAAAAAAAAAAAAAAAAGCTATGACGAGTTTGTTTTGGGGAGATGAAGGCCAACGTATGCTTTTGGGAGAAAGGAGAGGATCAGACAACAGAGAAAAAGTAGTTCTAAAGGAGTGGAGAGGGCATTCATGCAGGTAAGGAATTTATAGAGGCAGTTCTGTACCGGAAAAGGGGGGACAATCAGTTAGCGAATGGAGCTCGTGAACATTGACGATAAGAAGGGAGAGGTGGATCGCTGAAGGGGGGCTCTCTTGGAGTATGAGGAGGAAAGGGACTCGCGGGATGACACAGAAGGCAACGATTCTCTGAATGGACTTCATGCTATGATTATCTCAGTAGACTTTGAGGGAGGTACCATGATCTGTCTATCTTCATGGAGAGATAATCTCTCTCCGTCATCCTTCTAATCGGGCACGTAACAGTGCTTCAGATGCAATAGTGCCATCGAACTCATTCTCTACCGCACTCTCCAACAGCGATGGAGGCAACAATCAGAATTTATCGTTTGTGGCTGCAACGCTCGCCAATGAAGCCATTTCCTCAGAATAGGTGTCACAAGCGCTACGTGAGCTTTTCGAATTTAAAGGCTACATGAAAGGAAAGGCTGCTTTTGTACATAAAGCTCTTGTGTAGGTTTAGCAGACGCAAGCTCCTCCGACTAAGCTGTCATCTACTATTTGTACTTAGTAATGTCTTAATATAAAGAAGCATCCATATTCTGATCGCGCACATATTCCGTCTGCAACTTGTGTTTATTCTGTAGCTCATCAGAGCATGTTTGGAGGGCGCTATTCATCAAAATGAGGAGGCCAGCGCTCAGCATTTTACTTCGGCACGCACTTCTTTGTCTGTAATTAAGTTGACATCCATATGGCAGGGTTTTTAGGGAAGTTGGTATGGCTAGTTCTTTCATCTTACGCTCGTGAGCTGATGATTGAAGCACTGCTTATCTGATGCGGCAATAATCTGACGGAGCCATAAACATAGCAGTTAAAGAGAAGATTGAGTCAGAGATTGAACAAATCCAATGGAGATTCTACGCTCAATCCTGGAAGAGATTTATTTGATGAACTCGGAATTTCTGAAGTGATCGTCTGTTCTGTGTATATCATCTTTTGACGATTTATGATTGTGTTGGCTAAATTTGAAGTTGACTATAGATCTTTCAACTGAAAGTGCAAGAAAAACGCTAGGGTTTATACATCTACTGGGAAGATTGAAAGGAGCTCTGTTGGATTGGTTCATGGGCTTACAATTGTTAGTTTGCTGCTCTCCATAGCTTAAACATGAGCTCTTCTCATCATTAATAGTACGAATTGATAAGAGTTGTCTGCATTTCTGATGATCCACTTCATAATTTGTGCACTCAAATAGTTGTTTGTGATTTATTAATGCTTGTTCTAAAGGATCAGACGTTCTTCAAACGCGCTCGACTATGGCAAAGGAAGATAATTTTAATTCAGATAAAAGTTTTGTAGAGTGAAACATCCACTGATCACTACCAAATGAATTCGGAAATAGTGTTCATGCAAGATAGAACGCTTGATATTGAATTGAAACTGTGATTTTTTTATGACCGGTTTATTACAAATTATAATAACGGGTTTTTGATTTCACTTAATCCCTGAGACATTTGTTGAGTCTGTTCGTATGATAATGTGTATACATATATTTGTTTGCTTGCACATATTAGAAACTGAAATCACGAGAGATCTAAATCAAAGAAACTAAGAGGTATTTCAAGATATTATAAGGTATCCATTAACATGGTCTACGGTCAAGAACGTATTATTTTGCAATCCTTTGTTTAATAATTTTTTGAGTTTTCATGCATCTCTACTATACCTGAGGTTGCTCCAAGCACCCGGCATGCGCCGTATTTTTGGCGGTCGCCCTGATCCACCGACCGTCGCTTTCGCTCTGACAACGTCGGTTAATTGCCCAAGATTGGAGGGGTAGATCAAATATTCCACTTGATTTGAATTGGATCCACAAAAATAGGCCGTCGTGATGAATGGTTGGCGGCAAGAATTGTTTATCCACTTTCACTTTTAACCATTTACTTTTACTTTTTCACTTATACTTGACATGTCTAAGGTGGACGAGCTTAGATCAATACTGAATAAGCCGTACCGCTTTGCATACGAGTGCTCATTTCCATCTTCCAGGATCAAGTTATGAAGCTTTTCTTAGTCCACTGAGATTCGACATAATCGACTACAAGATAACTCAATTACTTCAGTAATACCACCAGTCATTCCTTGTCATTCAGAGCACTCCTCTATAACGTCCTTGGATTGAGGCCCAATCACATCAGGAGGATAGATGGATACTGAGTCCACAGCCACATCCTCTCCATTAAAGTCAAGCTCGTCATCCATTAGCCTTGGGCTCCCACAAGACTTCGCAAGTTCTCTCAATTTAAGATGATGGAATTCTGCCATTTCATAAAGAAATTGGTTTTCCCTGGAGTAGTTGGCATTCTCTTGTGTTAATCTTGCCTTCTCTGCAAGAAGGGCTTCTAGCTGAAGCCTCCCCAGGTCATCCTCCTCCCTGAATCCTTTATCAATGGTTTCTCTTAGCCTTCTCTTCTCCTCCTCAAGATGTGCACAACGATCCTTTGTGGAGAGCAGATCTTGCTTCACATGTTTTAGTTAACGAAGAACCAGTTTTGCCTTCCTTGTCATTGCCATTGACATCTCCTGAGGAGCTTTGCGTGTTGATCTAGGTGTGTGTGTGTGTATGTGGGTGTGTGTGTGTGTGTGGATGTGTGTATGTTTGTGTGGGTGTCTGTGTATGTGTTGGTGTATGTGTGTATGTGTGTGTGGGAGGGCGCACGTGTGTGTGTGGGAGGGCGCATGTTTGCGTGTGTGGGGATGTGTGTATATGTATGGGGGTGTGTGTATGTGAATGTGCATATGTGTGTATGTATATGTGTGAGTGTGCGTGTGTGAGCATGAGAGAGAGATAGAGAGTGAGGGGGTGGAGTGTGTGGAAGTGAGCGCGGGCGGGGGGTGCGGTGTCGGGATGAGATCCCGCAGGGAGTGTGCATTGTTTTTCAAAAGATCATTGTTTTATGACGGTTGTGTGATGTTTTGATCGAGAGAGTGGTATATTTTGTACATATTTTGGCAGAATTGATTGATTTTGTGATAAGAAAACATGTTTGAGATGTATGTTAGACCTGTGTGTAAACGAAACTGACATTAGACCCATCAAAACTTTATGTTTGACCCTTGAAACTGACTAAAAATGAGGGTTTACCCCCTAAAAATCGGACTTGAACCCTTGGAAACCCTTGGAATTTAAGTCAAAATTGTAAATAAACCCATGAATTGGCGAGTTTGAGATAATTGTGAGCAAACCCTTACTTTTCCCGATCAAAAACTTTAGGTTGGACCCTTGGAAATGGTGGTTTCTGTAGGCCAAACCCTAAAAACCAATTAAATTGTAAATATCCAGTGTGAAATCAAAACCATAGTCTATGCGGAAATTAAAATACTGCTGAAATTAGAAAGTTAATTGAGGAGGTGGGAACGTTCTAGAAGCGAGTCCAAGGGGGGGCCTATAAATAAGTACTAATTCATTTGTTCCTGCCCTACCCCGTGGATCTTGCTCGTGGATTGTCTCCTCCAGGTTACTGCATGATCAGAGATTATTGTGAATTCTGAAGTAAAGAGCTACAAAGTGAGGACTTGAAGAAAAGCTTGGATCGAAGAAAAGTGAAGAAAAGATTAAATCGCAAAGACCAGAAGACAAAGATCGAGGGTGACTTCCTGCACTGTAGCGGGAAGCCTACATCATATCTAGCCGACCCGACACCTTGGCGGCATTTATTTTTATTTATCTGTTCCGCACTGTAGCGCATTTTTTGTATCGGAGACCCGCACTGTTGCGGGCACCACTGTATCATTCAGATTTTATTGTATCATCGAGTTTGTATACACACCGACCCAGTGATTTCGAGAATCAGTGCTGTATCTGATTTGTCTCTTTCTCGACGCCTACGGTCGTGTACGCACGCACTTCTTGACACTTCCGAGGGGCAAGGGTCCCACGCGTACGAGGATCGCGCACGCTCTAGAGAGCACAGGGGAGGCACCCAGCGCGTAGACGCCGCTCGCAGGACAGCGGGAACGGCGCACCAGAGCGGGGCCTGATCCAACCCCAAGCGCCGGCTTCCCGCCACGAGCTCCTTCTTCCCGACACCTGAACCCGACGTGAAGCGAGGTGGTTGCCCGGTGATCCTCATCGCGTCACCTACTCCTTGAGGAAAGAGACAGGAACCTCGGCATCAGACAGAGACTTCAGGTACTAGCATTTCAAGTTATTTGAAATTTTGCATTGCTTCACATACACTACTGAAACAGAAAGATTTTCTTGCTGCTTGAGTTTGAGCATCCACACTTTGCATTAGTTTAGTCCATACGTGTGTGAATTTTTTTCCCGCTTAGATTAGGGATTTGCTGATTTTCTAGCTTAGACAAAACGTTAGAAAACATTAGAAAATTCTCATTGAAAGAGGGGAAAATACATTGAAATCTTGGGAATCGAAGAGAGGACAGTTCAATTAGACTTTGGCCTAGGCAAATCAGAGAGCTTAGACTGACCTTTACCTCCTGGCTCGTGACTCATCAAGCCTCTTCTCTGATCTCTACTCTGAGCTTAGAGAGATAGTTGAACCACTTACACTAGACCTTGTGCTACATTCTAGGACAGAGCAGAGAAGAGAGATGGAGGATATATTCAAGGAAATGGTAATAGAGAAACAAGGGGCCCGCGTAGTCCAAGCGGTATTGAGAGAAAAAGGGAAGTTTACAGGCTTGAATGTAACTGAGTACCTAGATGTTTTTGAGGAACAGGCACGGATTTATGGTCTACCCGAGGATGTGTTTATACATTACTTCACACGGGTAGTATCAGGATCCATTTTAGCCCCTATTACTGCACATATAGCAAAGCCTTGGGCCGAATTCAGAAAAGAATTGCATAAGCTGTTTTATTTAGAAGACTTTTCCCAACACAGTAGAGAAGGGTTCTTGCGGTGGATAAGCTCTCTGAAGCCCACTGCATCCCTCACTCAACTTTTGAATGAGTTCTTGAGAAGATATGAACAACTTCCACAACTCGATTTAGATGCTTTGAAACCTGACTTAGTTATATCTTTCCTTAGGATCTTAAGTCTTGAAGACAGGACTGAGGTCGAAAGGAGAATTGAAGAGCCTGGGAAGAGATTTGGATTGACTGAAGATTGGGGTGTAGTGAGGAGAGAGGTAGAAGCGGTTGCCCAAATGAGGCAATGCCAGGCGGTGTTATAGGATAGACCTGCAGTGGTAACACCACAACCGCCTAGGGAAGCTCCACTTCCGGCAATTCCAAATGTGCCCGCAACGTCAGCTTTTGCTAATGTTGCGTCCACTTCGTGATCGCCAATAGAGCTACAGGTTGAGATTCTCAGTGGACAGATAGAGAATCTTATTACGATACAAGCGTCTATGTCAAAAGAAATGGCGAGTATTCACAATAAAGTTAATTCTATGGGATATCAGGACCCCACTCCTCCTCAGGCGAGTACGAGTTATGTAGATACATTACAGAGAGGCACTATGCCCATTCCAAATATGCAAGGCTATGTGATGCCACAGCTTGCACCTCTAGTGCAGCCTGTTGCCCAACAGATACCTACACCACCAGTGCAAACCACATTTCAAAGAAACACTAGACCTTTTGAGAGACGAGCGACTGGTGGGTTTGGAGGGGCTAAGAGATGCGTATAGTGTGATGCACAAGAGCATTTTTCATATGCATTTGAAGAGCTTAAGCTAGCAAAAGAGCATCAACTGGTGATAGATATCGATAAGAAGTTATGTGACTTCAGGACCCGCCTTCCTCTACCTGTGAATTGGGGAAAGGGGGGAATGAAGAAGTTTTATGAAGATTTATCTGGCAATAATGCAAGTACATCAGCTGCACGATTAGAACCTGTTGAGGAGGAAGATGAAAAAGTGCCTAGACCTCGACCCCAAAGAAATTATTCCATAGAGGCTTTAGTGAGGGCTAGGGATGCCATTATGCAGAAGACTGCCTGGAAGTCTCCTATTGATGAATCCTCGGTCTATTCACACATAGCAAATATAGAAGAAAAGAGGAAGAGAGATGAGAGTCAGGAAGAGAGTGACTAGAAAGAAAAGTCAAGAGGCCGAAGAAAAAGCTAAAGAGCCAGAAAGGAAAGTACAATTCAAAGAGCCTGTTGTTTCAAAGGAAGAGGCAAAGAAGAAAGAGATAAGAGAAGGAAAGAGGCCGGCTGGGCCAACTAAGATTCAAGAACTGATTAAAGAGAAATAGAAAGAACCTGAACCGGTTCAAAAGAAAGATGAAATTCAAGAAAGTGTTCAAGAGGCTGACAAAGAAAAGAAGAAGAAAAAGAAGAGAACTCCAAAGGCTGTATTAATTTCTGAGTTGGAAAGGAAAAATGATGCAAGAGAGATATTAAATGACATTTTACTGAAGAGCCAAGTGACCATGTCCTTGGAGCAGGTCTTCTCCATAGCGAAGCCTGAGTTCAAGGACAGTTTCATAAAGCTGGTTAAGAGAAAGAGATTTCCACTACCTGAAGATGTAGAGATGGAAGAAGCACCTGAAGATATTCAAGTGACAAATGAAGCAGTTGCATTGAGTGATACATCTGATGATGATGATGATGATGAGGTTGCGAGGTGTCATAAAAATTCTCTAGGTCCTATCATACCTGATGATGAAATGAGGAAGACGGAAAGTGAATTTAGCAGGACCTTTTGGGCGAGAGGAACTCCAGAGATGAAGATAAAGTTAGGGAGCAATGAGGAGTCATGTTTTGCTCTGGCTCACATGATGAATGCCATGAATCTGGTTTTACGAGACTTTATACCATCTGTGACTATGCCATTCATTGATGATGTTCCCATAAAGGGATGTGAGGAAAGAGTGAAAGATGTGAGTTTAGATGCTTCAGGATGTAGAAAGTTTGTGAGAGATCATATTGCTGATTGTGAGAAGATCTTTGAGAGGTTTGAAGATGTGGGGCTAACACTTTCTTTAGAGAAATCGGTTTTTGGCGTTGATGAGGTCCTCATTGTAGGACATCTGTGTGGACATTATGGCCGCAAGCCATACTCGCAGAAAGTTGAGGCCATTAGCAAGATCTCTGAAGTGTGTCGTAATGTCAGTGAGGTGAGAAGGTTTCTAGAAGCCTGTGTATTCTATGTGATATGGATTCCTCACTTTGCTCACGTTGCGAACCCCTTATATGATCTCCTGAGAAAGAGAAAGAAGTTTGTATGGACAGAGAAACAGTCGAGAGCTATGCGTAAACTGAAGCAGCTGCTAATTGAAGCTCCGATTCTGAAGCGTGTTGACTATTCAGGTCAGAGACCTATCATTTTGACCGTTGATACCAGTCCTATTGGCATAGGCTGGGTCATAGGGCAAGATGATGATGAGGGGCAGAGATATGCAGTGCGCTTTGGTGCTAAGATCCTACATGATACCCAAAGAAAATATCCACAGATCAAGAGAGAGTTATGGGGATTAGTGACTGCTTTAAAGAGCGATAAAGAGTATTTCATTGGGGCGAATTTGATAGTTGAGACTGACTGTCTTCCACTGATTGGCATGATTGCAAATTGTTCATCTCCGGATATTGCTATGCTTAGATGGATCTCTTATATAAAGTTTATAAATCCTGCATTTATACACATAGCTGGGAAGTCAAATACAGTGGCTGATATGCTTTCAAGAGCAAAATTTGATGATGAGTCTGATGATGATGATGAGGTAGAAAAGGATATACATATGATAAGATACGATCCATTGGTGTATGCATATGAGCAGTTTCGAGAGAATGAGTATGATGGCGAGTGGAGAGATATAGGGAGATATCTGAGTACTCTGAAACCTTCCCCAGGCTAGTCCACAAATAAGTATAGATCCATCAGGAAAAAGTCTTACAACTTTTTCTTGAAGGATAGGCTTATTTGGCGACACGCTAAAGGCAAGGTGAAGTGTCCACAGAGAGTATTGAGTTCGAGGAGTCTTCAGAGCAAAGTGATGAAAGAAATGCATGAGACCTTATGGGCAGGTCATAAAGGATTTTATGCTACATATGAGAAGATTAGGGAAGCTTACTGGTGGCCAGGGATTTATGTGAGTGTGAGAGGCTTTGTAGATACTTGTGCTACATGCCAGGTGCATTCATCAGTTAGGCACAGAGATCCGTTACATCCGACATACCCTCCTTGTATCCATTACAAGTGGGTAGTCGACCTTGTAACCATGCCCAAAGGGATAGATAAGATGAGATACATTGTGCTTGCTAGAGAGGACTTGACCAACCATGTGGAAGGTCGATCTCTTCGTACGAAGACTACTTATAATGTATGCAAATTCCTTTTAGAAGAAGTGATCTCGAGATTCGGATACGTTGAGAAAGTGGTTGCGGACAGGGGAGAGTTGAATGCGAGAGAGGCAAAAGAGTTCTTTGATCGCCATGGAATTCGATTGTCTCTTACCACTGCCTATAATCCAGAGGCAAATGGGAAAATTGAGAGAGGTCACCCTTCCATTGTGAAGGCGATCTCTAAGGCTTGCAGCGATGACATCAAGCAGTGGCCTAGGTTTCTTCCATTCGCGTTATGGGCTGATAGGATGACTTACACTCGGTCCACAGGATTCATGCCTGCTGAATTGATGTATTGTCAGAAACCAGTCTTCCCCATCCAGACTCAGATAGTGACATGGTTGACGCTCCCATGGAATGATGGTATGACGAGAGAAGAGTTATTATCATTGAGAATAAAGCAGTTAGAACAAGGAAATGAAAAGTTGAAAGAAGCAGTCCAAAAGTTAAAGGAGTCAATGTTAAAGAACAAGATCTATTTTGACAAAACCCATCGACTGAGACCACGTAGGATTGAGATAGATGATTGGGTGTTGGTGTACAACAGTACATTCGACACTCAATACGATGCTAGGAAGAAATTGACCAAACGATGGTTTGGGCCGTATGTGGTGACATCTGTGTTTGAAAATGGTACGTATGCACTTCGTGAGTTAGACAATACTCCTTTGAGATCTTTGATTGCAAGAAAGAGAATAAAATTATTCAAGAAAAGAAATGAAGCGGATTATGAGATTGAGCAAGAACTTCTGGAGGGAACTGATGACACTGAGGCTGATGCTGATGAAGAATGATAGACCATGAAGATAAAGAAAAGCTGGGGATCAAAATGAAGAAAAATGACCAGGTGAAACGTTTCTGATTTGAGATTTGTTTTCTTTCTGATAGAGCATATGCATTGCATTGATGTGTGTGATAAAGATATATATGAGTTTATGAAAATCATGTAGAATGAAGATAACAAAGATCTATTATGGATTTGCACGAAGCATGAGCGACTAGGAATTATATGAATAGGATCAGTTAGTGGACTAGGGACTTTTGGGAGTGAAAGCTTGGGAATGTGATGACATGCTTAGACCGAGTGCATGTATATACTGATTGATTTGAACACTTAGTGAGTGGGAAACTTTGGATCTTACTATTTGTTTCTTGCGAGATCTTACCTCCATATGGATCATGATTTATAAAGAAACATTCATACTCATGCGAGCTTATATGTGCGTGTATGTTGTTGGTGCGCTACGATGGGCTAGTAGGCGGGTGGAACCACCTTGGTCGGACGATTAAGGCCACGAGCCGTAGCTAGTTTCGTCGTAGGCCTAGCCTATCTGTTGTCATGCGCCTGTATGGATCGGTAGGCGGGTGGAGTCACTCTGGCCGGGTGGTCAGAGCCACGAGCTGACGCCGATTTCATGCACGGCTGATATTGTGTATGTCGTGCGCTATTCCGGGTCGGCAGAAAGGTGGAATAAACTTGGCCGGGCGAACAAGTCCATGAGTCGCACCCGATTTTGACATAGGCCGATTTGTGAAAAATAAAAGACAAAAGGAAATGCTGAGCTGAGATGAAGAGGAAAAGAAAAAGAAAAAGAAAAATGAAAAAGAAAAAGAAAAAGAAAGAAAGATCTAATGGAGAGTTGGACAAGTAGGAGATAAATAGTGGGAATCCAGGTATATTCTACAAACTCAGTTAGTAGATACATATGTATATGCTAGTACTTAGAATGAGCAGTTGGATCTGAACCAGTTGAACGAACAAAAGACCTAGAAAGCCGATGATTTATTCATATGATTACTTGTCAGATTGCAGACGCAGAAACATAATATGATGTTTGTGAAGCTTGAATCTACCTAATTTTCTAAAATTCATACCAATCTTTATAAAAATTGCATGACTGCATGAGATCATGATTTAAGAAAAAGATAAAAAGTGTAAAGAGATTTTAAAAGAACCCTGATACTCTTCTGTTGGATCTTGCAAGTTGGCCCATCGAGACGATGTGCAGGTTTAGCGGGGGCGAATGTCGGGATGAAATCCCGCAGGGAGTGTGCATTGTTTTTCAAAAGATCATTGCTTTATGACGGTTGTGTGATGTTTTGATCGAGAGAGTGGTATATTTTGTACATATTTTGGTAGATTTGATTGATTTTGTGATAAGAAAACATGTTTGAGATGTATGTTAGACCTGTGTGTAAACGAAACTGATGTTAGACCCATGAAAACTTTATGTTTGACCCTTGAAACTGATTGAAAATGAGGGTTTACCCCCTTAAATTGGACTTGAACCCTTGGAAACCCTTGGAATTTAAGTCAAAATTGTAAATAAACCCATGAATTGGCGAGTTTGAGATAATTGTGAGCAAACCCTTACTTTTCCCGATCAAAAACTTTAGGTTGGACCCTTGGAAATGGCGGTTTCTGTAGGCCAAACCCTAAAAACCAATTAAATTGTAAATATCCAGTGTGAAATCAAAACCATAGTCTATGGGGAAATTAAAATACGGCCGAAATTAGAAAGTTAATTGAGGAGGTGGGAACGTTCTAGAAGCGAGTCCAAGGGGGGGCCTATAAATAAGTACTAATTCATTTGTTCCTGCCCTACCCCGTGGATCTTGCTCGTGGATTGTCTCCTCCAGGTTACTGCATGATCAGAGATTATTGTGAATTCTGAAGTAAAGAGCTACAAAGTGAGGACTTGAAGAAAAGCTTGGATCGAAGAAAAGTGAACAAAAGACTAAATCGCAAAGACCAGAAGACAAAGATCGAGGGTGACTTCCTGCACTGTAGCGGGAAGCCTACATCATATCTAGCGGACCCGACACCTTGGCGGCATTTATTTTAATTTATCTGTTCCATACTATAGCGGATTCTTTGTATCGGAGACCCGCACTGTTGCGGGCACCACTGTATCATTCAGATTTTATTGTATCATCGAGTTTGTATACACACCGACCCAGTGATTTTGAGAATCAGTGCTGTATCTGATTTGTCTCTTTCTCGATGCCTATGGTCGTGTACGCACGCA
>CM035438.1:17591311-17726311 GCA_020310875.1 Ceratopteris richardii
AATTCTTGTGAAGCTTTTGACTTTATTCCAGCCCTTCCAAAGGGAGCACACGAGATTGGAGCCTTTCGGGAAGACGGGGATCGGGGAGAATAGCAGGGTTAAGATGTCAAGATTCTTCCAGTTTGGGAACCCCATGAGAGCCAACTCATTCTTGTTTCTGAAGATCAGCTTGGCCCACGAGGCCTCCTTATTGCACCAAGCCTTAATCATCCATTTGGCTGCCAGTTTGTTAGCCATACACCCAATGTCTAGGATACCAAGCCCCCCGTTATCTCTAGGGCTAGTGCAGATGGCCCATTTGATTTTAGGCACCCCCCTTCTGTTATGATCACCCATCCAAAGAAAGTTTCTACAAATACTATTCAGTTTGGACAGGCCTTGCTCATTCGGTCTCCAGCATGATAGGAAATAGATGGTAGAAGAGAGGAGGAACGTGTTGATAACCATCGCACGCCCAGCGAGATTGATTTGCATACCTCTCCAATAGTTAAGCTTGTTTTCGAGTTTGGCCAGCACCCAGTTCCATCGCTGTTCCATAGAGACTCCAAACCCCAAGGGGATTCCGAGAAGTCGAAAGATTTGGCCCTGCGGAATGATTTGACAGCCATGATCAATGAGAAGGCCGGGATGAGGTCCCACAATAGCTCTAAAGGCGGTCTTGGAGTGGTTGATTCTGGATCCAGAGGCTTCACAAAAGGTAGCAAGACACCTCCAGAATGTCTCCAGGCTGGTATTATCATTGTGAACGAACGCGTTCATATCATCGGCAAATAGTCTCATGGTGATTTGACTGTGGTCGTGAGGCAGCCGGAGGCCTTTGATATTGCCAGCCTCCACATGATGCGCCACAAGCCTGCTAAGCCCCTCAGTGGCGATGGCAAAAAGAAGGGGGGCCAGTGGGCACCCTTGTCTAATAGATCTTCTAAGTTTGATCGCCTTCGAAAGTTTGCCGTTGACATTAATTTGGGTCGTTGTGTTTCCGAGAAGGGTCGCGATCATCTTGGTGAATTTCTGGCTACATCCGAGATCTTGGAGCGACTGCAGAATATAGTCCCATTCTAGCCTGTCGTAGGCTTTGTCAAAGTCGATCTTGAGGAAGACCACATCTTGATTAGACTCATTTGCAAATTGAATACCTTCCCAAATGTCCATAATGGTTTCCAAGATAGACCTGCCTTTGATGAAACCTTTTTGGTCCTCACTTAGCCACGTTCTCAGGTGGCACGAGATTCTGTTGGCAATGACTTTGGCGATGATCTTGTATCCTGTTTGGAGCATCGTAATAGGCCGCCAGTTCTCGATTCTGTTCTTTTCCCCTTTCTTGTGTATTAGCTTGATAATTCCATTATTGAGGCAAGAAGGAAGAGCACCAAACTTTAACGCTTCTTGCCAAACCATCCGAAGAGGGGTGGCAACCACCAGCTTGAAGGATTTAAAGAACTCATTAGTGATTCCGTCGGGTCCCGGGCTTTTACCGAGAGGGAGGGCATCAATGACCTCAATAATTTCTGATTCAGAGATAGGGGCATGGAGCAGGGAGAGGAGGTTGGGTGGTATCCTACGGGGGGAAACCCTAGAAAAGGCTGCCATACAGTCCCTTCTATGGTGGGAGAGGGGGTTCGAGGTTCCCAAGAGTCTTGTGAAGTGCCCTTCGATGATGCCAAAGTTCTCTTCTTCCGAATTGCATACATTGCCTTGTAGGTCTAGCAATAGGGGGATCGATTCTCTGTTATGTTTCCTTTTAAGGATACGACACATGTCTTTGGTGGGTTTGTCGGCTTTGCCAGCCCACCACTCCTTGAAGAAAATTTGCAAATTTTTCCTTTGTATTTCTTCCTCGTATCTCAACACCGCTCTGATTTTTTGGAGACCTTTCTGGGCTTGATGTTTTCCTTTGTTCACTTCCTCCTCGAGCCTCCAGAGTCTGTGGTAAAGAGCTTCCCTACGAGCCCGCCGCACGGTCTCGAGCATCTTCTTAGTTCTGATCATGATCTTTCGAGACTTGTCGACTGCACTTCTCCAGCACTTGGTTGGGGACGAGCCGGAGGCGAATGCCGCCTTCCACACATCGGCAATTTCTTGATGGACGGAGGGGAGAGAGAAGGTGGTTGCATTGGCATGGAACCACGGAGCCTTGCGGATCTTGTTGGAAGGTTGAAAAGTGATAACGATCGGGTAGTGATCAGAGATAGTGAGGTCAGTACATTGCGTGATGCCTGGGTGGCCCCACTGATGAGTGAACCTCTGAGAGATGTAGCATCTGTCGAGTCTAGCTTTCCTCACGTCCTCGCCCGCTTGGAGATTTGACCAAGAAAAGCCATTCGAGTCTTTAAATTCAACCAAATCCAGGTGAAGTTTGGTCCTATCCCACGTTTCTTTCTCCCGACTATCGATGACCCTGCCCTTGCCCATCCATCTGTCCATAGGGTCCTCCACCATGTTGAAGTCTCCAGAGATAAGCACGTTGTGGGGAAGCGAGTCTAAGGAGGCCCATGTGTTCAGTCTCTCCGAATCCCCGTTAGGGGCGTACAAAGAAACCATAGTAACGCAAAGTGGAGCACCAAAAGAAACAGCGATCCAACGGTGGCTTTCATCTTCAATGGAGTTCTCAAGATTTTCAAACCAGAGTTGATTAACGCTGATAGACGTTCCACCAGATCCCCGCTGGTGCGTCGTTGAGATCCAAACATGGGTCGAGGAGACCTGTCTAAGCCGTTTTTGGAGGTCTTCTCCGTCGATTTTAATCTCTTGAATACAAATAAAATCTGGGTTTATGCTAAGGTCGCGGAGCCATTGACCAATGATGGTCGCTCTTGAGGGGTCGGTTAGCCCCCTAGCATTTAACGAGATGATGATCATTTTCGTAGGGATCCCTCTTTGCGGGAGGGAGCTTTGTCCTTTCTTTTCTTGGATTCATCTTTCTTTTTCGCTGGAATCGGATCCCGAATTAGCAATAGGTTCTTGTGGGGGCTTTTCCAGAGTAACTCCATAGGTTGTTTTCCTTTGTGGGATGCCTCTTGCTAGGGAGACTTAGGCACCGTATTCGGCACCGTTTCCGGAATAGTCGATCCGATGATGGAACTTTCACTATCCATGTTGTCTTCGTTACTAGTGGTGAAGCCGTCTTCTTTGCTTGTAGCGTAGCGCTCCTGGGAGGTTTCTTTATTGTCAATAATCTCTAAGGCTTTGTCGTTGGTGTCAACCCCATGTGGGTTCCCACCTGGGTAGTCGAACTCATTGATCTCCTTTTCCAAATTGCAATACAGATTGCTAGAGGGGGTAGCTGACAAGTTGTTTCGCTCGCGATTTGCCCTAGGGCTTCTTTTCCTTCTTCTTCTGACTTCGATGAACCCGTCATCATTGGCTTGTGGATTAGGGAGGTCCTTGCCTTCCCCTTCTCTTGTCGAGTGGGTCGAAGCGCCTTTGTTGTCTTGAGCATTTTTGGCGGCATCTTGAACACGCTTTCTTTTTTGTCTCAAAGGGCAGTCTTTAATCCTGTGGCCTTGTTGGCCACAACGAAAGCACGCGTTGGGAAGGTTTTTGTAGCTGATATCTTGTTCCCATACCTCTCCTTCGCCCAGGTCCACTTTAATCATCGATGGAAGCGGCATGCTGAGGTCGGCCTCGACACAGATTTGGGGGTGCCACCTAGCATTGAACGAGTGTCTTGCACCTTCATAGATGAGACCACCTATGTCTTCGCGTGAAGCAAGCGGCTTGCCGATGGGAGAGACAATGTCCCACACGAAGTTGTACAGGAAGTAAGGGAGGTTAGGGAGCTCAACCCAGAGAGGGTACCGAAGCGATTTCGATTTGTCGGGAGTAAAGTCCGGGGACCATCTGAATAGGCAGAGGGTCGCCCTTCCGAGCTGCCAGGTGCCAACGCTTAGGGCTCAGAACGCCATATCTTCATTTTCAAAGACTAGCAGCAAGTGGTTCGCCGGTAAGAACTAGCATTTTCTAACAGTTAGACCACGGGGAAACCACTCTTTTCGAAGCCATTGTCGCACAGTTTCGAGCGGGGGCCTAGGGCCAAACATTTGACCGACGAGGCAAACTTTCTTGAGCTCCTCCTGAGCAGACAGAACCGCAGGTCTACTGAGAGAAACTGTGGGGGGTTCAGTGCAATCGGGTGCTCCATGGGCGACACACAACCCCCCCTCCAGCAGAGCAGCCAGGTTATTGGTCTCCCCTGGGGGAGGGGCCCGATTACTTTTCACGAGTGATGAGGAAGCCACATCCATGGCCTCCTATTCTTTTTTAACTTTGCCTTTCTCCTTAAAATGACTTATTGTCGTCCTCCTTACATGACTTCAAGGCGTTGAAGAAGCTCCCCTGCCACTTTTTAAGATTTTAAGGCCAAAGATAAAAAAGAGATTTTAAAACTTGTTTTAGCAATTAAACTTTCCTCGTCGCTTTTTGCCCGCCAACATTTAAGTAGCTCTCCTTGGTATCGCGATGGTAAAACGGGGAGTATCGCGCGACGCCTTGGTATCGCACACTTCTGGTATCGTGGGGCCCGAGGGTAACGCACACTTGTGGTATCGTGAGGCCCGAGGGTATCGCTGTGGGTGACAACGATACCACGGTATGCGCCCACCTTGGTATCGCACACTTCTGGTATCGTGAGGCCCGAGGGTATCGCTGTGGGTGACAACGATACCACGGTACAAGCCTCCACCCAGGGAGGTACCAACGATACCTCCAGCGGAGGTATCGCGATACCAATCACCTGGGGAGACGACCGCAACCGTTAGGTTTTCCAGAGTTATCTCTCGCTTACAGCCCAAAGTTCTCTCTCGTCAGCTTCAGATGTGAAATAGCCTGCAACATCTCGGTTTCGCCCAGCTTTGTGTTGTCGATTGCCATACCTGAGTTTTTAATTTCTGGCATCATCTTCGTCGTCTCATCATTGTTTACGACAGTAATTGTTTACGTCTCCTGAGGTCGGCTGCATGACTCAGAGTTTCCGCGAGAACCTTGCCCAACGTTCTCCTTCCTTCCTGCCTGCGAACGCTGCCTGCGTTTCAGCTTCTTTCTTGCACGCGACGTGCCCTACCTCACAAACTCAATGCACGCGCTTTTCTCGATGGATATAGTTGTGAATGAAGTACAATGGACCCCTCATTGTGATGAGGATGAGTGTGATATTTCCATTTTTATGATTGAACCCGTTGAGGAAGACTTTATCTTAGAAGAATGCAAATAAGTGACCCAAGAACAAGACGAGAGTGATGATGAGGACCTAGAATCTATCATCATGGAACCCTTCTATTCCACAGAAGAGGAATATCTTTACTTTGTACAAGCCAAAAACCTTGAAGAAGAAAAGGAAAGTCAAATGGAACACTATGAGCCATCCTTAAGAGATACAGAAAGCAAACAAAAGAAGAGAAAGAAATCACCCAAGATAGAAGAAGAAAAAGAACCACCCATGGAAGTACCAAAGAACTTCAAGAAGTATGAAATAGAAGATAGACAAATCATGGTACAAATGCCTAAAAGAAAAGCTGATGTTGGAGAAGTATACAATAATCGAGAGAAAACCAAAAAAAATCATAGTCACCATAGGAGAAGAAGAAAAATGTACATACATAGGGCATGATTTGACGAATGAAGAAGAAGAGTTAATTGCCCTACTGTGAGAATATAGAGTGTACTCGCTTGGAGTTACAAAGACTTGAAAGGAGTAGACCCGAATATATGTTCCCATAGAATCCCTATGACTCCAGATGCAAAGCCTACAAAATAGAAACCATACACGTACAATGATAACTATGGTGCAAAGATTAAAGAGGAAATAGATCGTTCGATAGAAGAAGGATTCTTTTACAAAATTGAGCATACTGAATGGGTATCCCCTATTGTGGTTGTGCCCAAGAAAAATAGAAAATTGCATGTGTGAATTAACCTTAAAAAAGTTAAGGCCGCCATGATTAGAGATAGTTATCCTCTTCCTATCACGGAACACTTATTGGAAAGAGGTTCGGGCAAGGAAGTTTATAGCTTTCTTGATGGTTTTTCATGCTATAATCAAGTAGGCATTGGTCTAGAAGACCAACATAAGATGGCTTTTGCCACAGATTGTTATATTCCAGAGATATACATGCTTCGAGGAATGAGAAGTTCCTTGCTCGGAGGATAGCCAAGGCAAAAACCTAGAGAGTTCATACGAGGTACGTACTCATGATGGCCAGATGAGTAGAGGGGCTTAGAGAGAACTCTATATGGTGATTAGGCAAGGGCGATAAATAGGCTGGGAGGTGAGTCCCAGGCATGTCATTCTCCACTTCTCACATTTGGTATCAGAGCATGTAGATCTTGAGAAAGTGAGAGGATCATCATCTTCGGTGAGAAAAACGTGAGCAGCCATGGAGTCTTGGATTCGCGTGGAGCTCACGAGGAACCTCTGGGGAGATCGATATCTTTTCAAAAGGGCGTGCAACTCGTGGAGCAAAAAGAAAGGACATGTAGTGATTCATACAACAATTTTCACAAAGCTTCTTTAGTAGCCCTTCAATTGCAACTTGTGGGTGACAAGTTCTGAACTCATGACCTCATGGATGCAAGGTAAGTGCGTTATCCAACTCTGCAAACACCCCATCATGCTAATACTAGCGGCGCGTATATTGTAGTCTCTGTCTTCTGTGCACGCGATGAAGAAAAAGAAAAAGATAGAAAAAAAATAGAGAAAGAGAAGGAAGAAGAAAGAAAGAGAGAAGGAGAAAAAGAATAAGGAAAGACAAAAACAGAAAGAAAGAGAGAGAAGGAAAAAGGGAAAGAAATAGAAAGAGAAGAAGCAAAGAGAGAGAAAAGAAAGAGGAGTAAGAGAAAATGAGAAATGAAGAAGGAGGCATAGAAAGATAATGAAGAAGAGAGAAAGAGAAGGAGATATTGGAAGATAGACATGTCAAGAGAGATAGAGAGAAAGAGATAAAGAAATAGTGAGAGAAGAAAAGAAGAAGACAAGGAAGAAGAAAGAGAGATTTATGAGAGAAGAAAAAAAACAAAAGAGAGAAAGGATTAAATAAAGTGAGAAAGAGAGAAGGAGAAAGAGACTAAGGAGAAAGAGAGAAGAAGAAGGAAATCCTAAGTGAGATAAAGTGAAGAATAGAGAGATAATGAAAAGCTTAGAAAGAGAGAGAAAAGAAAGAGAAAAAAAGCAAGATTAGTATACCTACCTCCACTTAAATGGCCGTAACTCTCTCATACGATATCCAAATTTGATAATTCAACTTGGGATAGGGAATGAGTGGCTTTCCAGCTATCAGTGGATAATTATAAACCACCTGTAGAGAGCATTTAATTCTCTGCATATCATTTGAAGAGGTATGCTGCCCACTCACCTAGCTTCATTGTTTTGGCCATAACTTCCTAATGGAAGCTCCAAATAAAGAAATTCAACTTAGTATAGATTCTACACTTCAAGACCTTTCTTTTGACTAGTCATAATCCATATTTGGACCATTGCAAGCCATCTTTGCACAAGCATTTAGATGGTTGTTGACCGGCGAGAAACCCTTTTTGAGTGAATTGAGTGTTCAATTATGATAATTAGGAATCTCTAATACTATTTTTCAACCATTTTAGATAAGAGTGAAGTAATTTTCATACATTTTCATCATAGGTTCGCTCTCAAATATATTCATTTGAATACCTCTCGCATCAAATTTTATAATTTTTCATTGTATGCTCTGTTACAAGGCTGATGGAGCGAGACAACCGCAACCGCAGAAGAAGGATAAACAAGATTTGTGGCTGAAATGACGGAGAAGTAGGAAATTTCGCAAGAGTCGGTAGATGAAGAATGCGAAAGCAATAAAAAGCAGAAGATAGGAAGAGAAAAGAGTTCTGTCGTCGCGTCGTCGTTTCGTTCGACTGGTGGAGCAGAGTTTACGGTGTTACACAGACTCTTGGAGTGATAGTTAGCAGGGATGTATTTGAGAGAGACCGAAGGATAGATATGTCTCTGTTCTGTTGCGCACTGTAGTGAATAGGGTTGATCACATCGAAACTGAAGTATTCGGAGACCACGAGTAACATATTTTAAAAGACTGTGTATGAGATATTGCTGAGGATATTGAATACTGTTCCATTCTATTCATATTTAATTATTCTGCTATTCTTTGGTTGAATCGATTCTTATTGGGTAGTTGTGATGTTGTGAGTCTATTTGGTGAGCAGTTATATAGGATTCTGTATTTCTCGACTGTGAGATTGTGTATTGATTGTCCTGCGTGAGACTGTGTAAGAACAGAGTTTATTACCATTTCGGTTAAGTAACGAGGATTTTATATGTTAATCAGCGATCATTGAGTATTCGACCAGGATCTGTGTGTGGACAGAAGTCTTAGTAAATCATTAATTGCGGTAGAAATCCATGATCTGAGTCAGCATACGAAAAGTTTAATATAATCTCGATTCGAGTTGTCTGTGCATTTCATTCGGTGCGTTTAGTTGTCGCAGGAAATCGTCTTATTGCGGAATATTTTGAGAAGAGTATATTCGCGCAGTTTTAAGTTTCGGTAGAATTTCTGTACTATTACCATACGTATATTCATGGACGAACGTTCTGACACTTATCATACCAAGGAGTAGTCAGTATTCAAACTCAACCCCTGTGTTAAGAGGTGAGAAAATACTAGCGATTGTGAAAGAAATTGGGAAAATAGTACAGGGCCTCTGTCTAACAGACCCCTACCACTCCCAAGAACCCGAGGACCCGATAATACTCGTCCGAAAGTTGGATTGAGTTATTATCGTCCAACATTTGGCGATTCCGCTGGGGAAAGTGGCATGGAGATTGCCTGGTATTTTGTTCAAATTAAAATTTTGTTGGAAGGACAGTAGCAACAGAATCAGATTGTTGCGATACTGTGTGTTCGTAATACTATATGATCAGTACGGAAATGCTACATGCCGATTACTCGATCAGGAGAAAAGTATCCCAAGAATCATCAGTTAGGGGTATTAAGAACAACTTTGGGAGGAACTAATACAATTAGACCTGACCCAGTTGTCGAAAAAGTGACAAACGATAACACTGATTCCGGTGAAATTACAGTAGAACGTAGTACATCTCTAGAATTGCCTGGTGTTACTACGGTACAGACTGTCGAAAATACAGCAATTTTGGAACCGATCAAGACGCAGTTGGAATCTAGCATAAAGGTCTTTGGCATAGATTCAGGTACGATTAGAAACACTTTAGGGAAGGAAATTAATACAGGCGAATCTCCGTTGTATCCAGTCACGATTTTGAATCCTTCCGGTGGAACTTCGGTAAGAAAAACACAGTTTTTCGGTGACGATTCAGCACTTTCGGCTGAATCTTCAGCTCAACTACAAAGTTTGAGAGCAAGTCCTCCTACTTTGGATATCAAGGAGGAAGGAAGACTATTCGAAACAGAAATTCGCAATATAGTAAGTAAGCTAATTGCACCGGAAAGTGTGCCATTAGGCGAAACAAATTCCGGTAGTTCAGAAACTTCAACCAGAATCACAGAAGGAGTGTATAATACATTTACGATGAATGAACAACTACAACGACAAGTAGGTCAACCCAGATTGGCTTCAACGGGAGTAACATACACAAAGTTTAGTGGGTTTCCAGGAGATGACCCAGATGCTCACGTACGCACCTTCGAAATCAGTTATGCTGTCCTCAACCATCCACCGGATCCGGCGTACAAAGCAATTGTTTTTCAATCTACACTTGTGAATGAAGCAGCAAGGTGGCTTACTGAATATGATATTAATCATTTCGGTACTTATGAAGCAGTACGAGACGCTTTTCTGCAGCGATTCAGGTTGAAAAAGAATCCTGCAGAGATCTTTGAGTATTTACAGAACAATAGACAGAAACCAAATCAAACTGTACAAGAGTATGCTACCCTTTTCAGGACGCATTTAAGGCAGCTACCCCAGGCCAATGCTAACTTACCAGACGATGTTATTACGCAGTGGTTTATCAATGGTTTGCTTCCTCAACTTAGGCAAATCATGATTATAAGATGTGTAGGAGCCATGACCCTCGACGCAGTGATAGCAATGACCCTTCAGCTAGAAAACAAAGTTGGAGGATTTTCAGAGGATTTGGAATGGATTAAAACAAATAAACATGTGGCTGAAGATATAACCAGGCAAGTATATTGTACCACTTGCAAGAATTCAGGACATACAAGTGCCCAGTGTGCGTTAAATCAGACGTATTGTGCCATCTGTAACATTGTAGGACATACCACTGAGAATTGTGCATACAATGCTAGAAGACAAGGAGCAGCAACAGTTAATGCAATTATTCAGGAACAAGGTCAGTCATCCAATCAATATGTACCCCCACATTTGAGACACAATCAACAACAAGGGTATCGACATTATCGAGGACAGAGGAACAACAACTATAACACACCGCGCTGGCAGAATGGACCACCACCGGAAAATCAAAATTTACCACCGCCTCGATGTCATTTCTGTGGACAATTGGGCCATATTAGAAGATTCTGTAGAGATGCAGCGGAATATGATCAAAGAAAAAAGGAACGTCAAAACCCAATGGCCAATGTGGTAACAATCACACCTGTAGAGACGCAGGCAGCAGCAGTTCAAACCCGTTCCGGTAAACAATTGCAACCAGCAGCAGAATTATTCGAGCCAGGGATACGTGAACAACACAGAATGTATCAAAAGGCTAGCCAGTGGACCACCTTAGAACCACCTGTTTTTCCAGAACCTACTCCAATAATCCAGTCCTCGGATACCACACAAGTTCTTGCTGACAATACAAAAACAGGTACATCATCTGTAGTAGAATTACCGCCTTCAGATCAAGCTTCGTCTTCAACAGTTAAGGAAGAGGCAAATCAAGTGCAACCAACTTGGGATATATTGTCAAAAGCATCCATCACACTGCCTTTCGGGCAATTACTGGCATTAGTACCAGGAATACGCCAACAACAGTCATTTCAACAACAGTCTGCTACAAAATCTGCTTGCATTCCGGCTACCGCAACAGTACAACAGGAACCAGACTCTACGGTAGATCACTCAGTTCCTCTGATTACGGTATGGTTTCATAAACATCAAATTCCACAAGTTTTAATTGATGGGGGGTCCGGCGTAAATATTGCCACTGCGTCACTTTGTAAGAAATTAGGATGGACTAAGATAGAACCAGTTCAATTCTTTGTTAGGATGGCTGATCAATCCAGAGTTCATCCAGTAGGACTGGTCCGAGATATACCTATAACTGTCCAAGACACAACATTCAAGATGACTTTTGTTGTTCTTGAATTGCCGGAATCCACCCTAGACTACAATCTACTTTTCGGTCGTCCTTGGTTAAAACAAGCCAAGGTAATTCAAGACTGGTCAGCTCAGGAACTTACATTCAAAGATAAAAACCGCAAATGTGTTGTAAAATTAGATGCTATACAACCCTGTGAGTTACATGCTCGACCATATTTCGCCGAACCAGTTCATATGTTAGATGGATTGTCGGATGACGAAGAAGAAGAATTTCTGAAGAATAATGTCGATGTGATGACAGTAGGAACTATTGATCTACAGTCTGTGGTAGACACTTGGAATGCTTCAGTATGTACAGTAATACCCATTGTCGAAGGAATTAAGGAGGAAAATACCATTTCGATTCAAGGTAATGAATTACAGCAGCTTCTCGAACCTCCCGCTGATACAGAGAAACATCAACAATTTTATGTTCCAGAAGATCAGTTAATTACTTATAATCTTGGAGATGAAGACCACCCTCGTCCGGTAAAGATAAAGCAAAACTTACCTGAAGCTTTTCAAGCAGATTTAATCAAGCTACTCCAAGAATTTACTGACGTCTTTGCATGGGATTACAAAGACATGAAGGGTCTGGATCCTCGTATCTATCAACACAGAGTTATGCTAAAACCAGAAGCAAAACCGATAAGGCAAACCAGCTACCGGATGAACCCACATTATGCATCTCAGGTAAAGGCTGAACTTGATAGGTTATTAAAAGTGGGGTTCATAGTACCAATAGAACATGCAGAATGGATTTCACCAATCGTAATTGTACCAAAGAAAAACAAGCAATTGAGAATTTGCGTAGATTATCGGAAATTAAATGCTGCAACAATACCGGATCCTTTTCCAATTCCTTTTTTGGATACGATGCTTGATAAAGTAGCAGGTCATGAGATGTATTCATTTCTAGATGGATACAGTGGATATAACCAAGTAAGAATGGCTGAGGAAGATATACCGAAAACTGCATTTATTACAAATTGGGGTGTTTTTGCTTGTACCGTAATGTGGTTTGGATTGAGAAATGCACCAAGCACATTTCAAAGATGTATGCAGGAAATATTTTCTCCTTATCTTACCTCATTCATGCAAGTATATCTTGACGATTTTTCAATTTTCGGTAAAATGATCGCACATCTAGTACATTTACGATGTTGCTTTCAGAAATGTAGAGAATATAGATTGTGTTTAAACCCAAACAAATCTGTGTTTGCGGTTTCATGTGGTAAATTACTTGGTCATATCATATCAGCACAGGGTATTCAAGTTGATCCCGATAAAATTTCAGCAGTATTAGAAGCTCCGGTGCCTAATACACCTAAGGAAGTAATGCGATTTATGGGACAAGTGAGATGGCATGGAAGGCATTTACGGTGGCTTGCTCATGTGGCAATACCACTGAACAAGCTAATTTCCAAAACTGCAAGGCAATTTGAATGGACTCAGGAATGTCAGGTAGCATTTGATCGACTGAAACAGTTATTAACACAGGTTCCCATTTTACAGCCACCAAATTGGGATAACCCATTTCATGTATTTGTTGACGCATCTGATATAGCAGTAGGAAGTGTACTGATGCAACAAACAGATAAATGGTTTAGACCAGTATACTATGCTAGCAGAAGATTAGCACCTGCAGAGAAGAACTACTCGGTAACTGAGAGGGAATGCTTAGGATTAGTATATTCGGCAAAAAAATTCAGACATTATTTATTGGGCCGAAAATTTACATTTCATGTCGATCACGCTGCATTGGTTTACTTGGTTCGACAGCAACATATCGGTGGCCGCCTAGCACGATGGGTTCTACTTTTGCAAGAATTCGACTATGATGTCGTTCATCGGCCAGGTAGTTCACATGCTTTAGCAGACTTTTTGTCACGCTTAGATTCAGGTGAACCTCCGGTTGGTATAAATGATACAACGCCAGCCATTTATACTTCAGAACCAACTACTGAAGAATTGTCAAACCAACCAGTGCCAACTACGTATTATGATCAGTTATTGACCTTCCTCTCAAGTGGATATCTACCTTCTGAAGTCCCCACAGCTACACGTTGGAAAATTGCAGGTTTTAGCCGACGATTCCGGTTAGTTGCTGGAGAATTATATTATACAGATCATACCGGAATCCTACTTCGCTGTATTCCACCACATGAAGTTAACTCAGTTATCACTTTGGCGCACTCAACTCCTTCCGGTGGACATTTTGCAGCAGATCTTACTCACCGGAAAATTCTGCAAAGTGGACTTTGGTGGCCAACTATGTATAGAGATATATTGCAATTTATCAAAACATGTGATAGCTGTCAAAGGACTGGACAACCATTACAACGCCATTACTTTCCACTTCATCCAGTACTTCCTTTAGAACCATTTCAGAAATGGGGTCTTGATTTCATTGGTCCAATCACACCTCCCGCGGTATTCAGCAATAACAGGTATATATTGACTTGCACAGATTATGCAACCAGGTGGGCAGAAGCATGGCCTTTACGCTCGGCTACAGTAGTTGAAGTAGCGAAATGTCTATTAACAGATGTCTTTCCAAGATTTGGACTGCCACTAGAGCTTGTTTCAGATCAGGGTACTCATTTTATGAACAAGTTGATGAAAGCATTAACACAGTCATTCCAGATCAGTCATAAATTCAGCTCACCATATTATCCTCGTGCAAATGGATTGGCAGAAAGTACCAACAAATCTCTGCTAAATATGCTTCAGAAATTGACTAGAGAAACACCGGAAAGATGGGATCAGTTGCTACCTGCAGTCTTATGGGCCTATCGCACTACATATAAGGTAACCACCGGCTTGACACCATTTAAGTTAGCCTATGGAATAGAAGCAATAGCTCCGATGGAAATTGTAATACCAAGTTTAAGAGTAGCAACGTCTCAGAAGCTGTTACCCGAAGAGTCATTGGTATTTCGGTTGGAAACACTTAGAGAATTAGATGAACACCGATGGCTCAGTTTCTTAACTATGAAAGAAATCCAATTAAGACAGGCCAGGACACATGACCGAAATTTAAAGACGACAGTATTTTCGGTAGGACAGCTTGTTCTTTTTTACAATGCGAAGTCCAATAGATCAGCCGGAAAATTCAAGTTACGTTGGTTCGGTCCATTCAAGATTTCAGAACAAGTTGGTCCGGCTACTTTTCGATTGACTACATTAACTGGACAAACACTTCCAAAAGCGATAAACGGTTCAAAGCTACGACCGTATCAAGTAGCGCCACCTCGGCTATAACAAGGGTACACCGCGTACCACAAATTTTTTACTTTTCTTTTGTTTTTTAATTCCTTTTTTTTTTAATTCGGTGTAATCAATAAAATAAGTGTAATCGCCGTACTTTAATATCTATTTATGTCCAGCCGCCCGCTCCTTTTCTCTCTCTTTGCATGCACGCACGTCAGATATAGACATTACTGTCCGTTTTGTGTAATTAGTACCGTTTAAAATATTCTTTGTACAAATTTCTTATATAACTCACTTAAACTCGCCGGATAGGTAATTTAATCTTTTGCGACCACAGCCATAGTTTCTGAATACTTGTGTTCTGCGTCTTGCATCTCTGTGTAATGGAATCCCTAGCGAACTATACAGCTTTTGCCGATGGTATCCCTGATGAAGTAGGAAATTATCTGCATGTACGAGGATTCGGTAGTTTCGCCGAGTTGCCATGGCACTCAGTAGAAGCTCACCCCTTCTTCGCACAGATCATTTCCGCTATCGCTCGAGTATCTCCCACTGAGAAACGATGGGTTTTCCTTTCCTTACCGTCTAGAACTGTGATCACATTCCAAGTGTTTGCAGAAATTTACCATTTAACTCCACAAGGCCGCGAGAATGTTCCCATGATCTCAGCAACCCGAATGGCAGAATTGTTCCCGCGATTTTCATCTAATGAATACGCCATTCTCTGTCGACCAGAACCTGAAAGAACTGCACTACAATTCCTCGTTGCTATACTCAACTTTCAGAAACGTACCTATGGTATCTCTCGACCATTTTACTCTGCCATAGATATAGCTGCCCGAGAACCTGTTAACTTTGCGTCATTTTTCTTTCAACGTATTCATAAGGAGTGCGTCTCAATTATGAAGCAAGTTAACAAAGGTAAAACCCCGAGGTCTCGACTACCACACATTTTATCATTTCTGTTTCCAACCATAATGCAAGCACAACCACCACCAAGACGACCAATGTTACAGATTGAAGAATCAGCGCAACCGTTAGATGACGACGAAGAAGATGAAGAGGAGATTAATCAGTTATTCAGAAGAAAACGGATCAGAATCAGTTCTTCTGAAAGTAAGAATGCAGGTTCAGTCGAACAAGACGAAGAAGTACAACAGGAGGTCAACCAGCATTCAGGTGGAGTAACACAAAAGGAAGACGAACAACAGCAGGAAGTACAAGTAGAGAATGCAGCTGATCAGCAAGACAAGGAAACAGAAACAGAGACCAAGTATCAAGAAGAAGAGAAGTTCCATGATACAAATACATCGATGCACCAGGAATCGTCCACATATTCATTAGCATCTGAGCATCTACAAATGCAGAAGCGAACTGAAACAGAAGCAATGTCAACTGATAAAGTCGGTCAACAGCAGCAGCAAGAGAATCCACAAATCCATGAATGTCAACCTACTAATGATGCACTGGATAAGCTCTTGAAGGCAGCCGAAACAACAGATGATCAACAGAATGCAACAAAGGTAATTAGCTCTAACACAGTTCGTTCTAATTTTCCACCGCAACAGGAAGCACATCCCATCCAGGATCACCCCGACCATACATCATCATCTTCCCCTAACTATTCACCACCAAATTCTTACCAATTACGCACCTATACGATTGCCCAACCGCGACAACTTCCACAAACACAATCTGTTCAGGTATTTTCCGAATTAGCATCAATGGGACAGTTTCTTATTAACCTCTCCCAGCAATTACCTGCTCAGATGAGAGCTGATACAGACAACATTTACAAGGAGTTACAGCAGAAAATAGAAATACTGGAAGCCGATATCACTCCGCTTCAAGAAGAAGTATACACAGTAAAAGCAGAAAACCAAGCCCTACAAGAGCAGGTGAGACAGCTGCAAGAACGACTCAATGATCAGGCAGATATAACAAAACAGCGGGATGAAGCTCTGGAAGCAATAAACAATCATAAAGAAATGTTGACAGAAGCCACTGCAGAAATTAATAGGTTAACACAGAATTTCAAAGATGCAGAAGATGGCAGAATAGCATTAGGCAACTTACTGGAAGAAACTAGAAGGAGGTTAACTCAAACAAAATTCGAGTTAGATACAACAAAAAACAGTTTATCAACAGTCAACAACATACTGCATAAGTATCTCATTGAAGAGCCTCAGAAACAGAAAAGATTAGCAGATACGAGAAGAGAAAGAGATGCATTTTACAAAACAATCCAATTCCTGAACCAACAGTTAGAAAGACTCGAGAATCAATTACGTAACAAAAATGATAACATCCATCGAATGCAGCAACAAGTAACAGATATGAAGACGGCCAGAGATGCAGCATTGGCCAATGAATTTTATTTACAGGAAGCATTTTTACAAACAGAGGCTGAAAATATACTTTCGGAAGCTATTGCGATCAGTTCGGTGCGGACAGATGCCCAATTATTAGAACCCGACACCCTGAAAAGTGTATTAGAAACACTTAAGAAAAAGATTGCTCGTATTTTTCGATCAGCTAGAAATATGTATTTAGAAGGTCTAGAAGCAGAACTATAGATTTCGGGCCTACAAATCCGGTGTTGTACTGGTATATTTTGATAAAAGTCATGATTTTTGTGTATAATACTTTTCGCACATGTAAAAGACGGTCCAAGTCCAACATCGATCTCCAGAATGATGATTTTGATTCTAGAATCCCGGTAAGCAGCATGAAGTGTCATGTCTGAATGAAATATCATCATTCTAGCAAATGGCAGCTCAAGGTCTAGCACTTATAAATGTGTATACCCGGCAAAGTATTTTTCTGCATAGTATTCTGCAAGTCTTACAACCATGTCTGAAAAGGATATACTGAGATGACGACTCAGGGAGCGCATACTTACACAGAACTGATACTACAAGGTTTAGGGTTTAGGGTTTAGGGTGATGAAGCAAGATAGCGTCAAGGATGGTACTGATACAAACGAAAACAAGACAAGGAGCGACGAAGTGCGAATACGACTTCGGGAAGAAGTGATCATTTCTAGCGATTCGGAAGACGAAAGGCGAAACGAACAGGATAGTGACGAGGATTTGGTGGAGAATATGAGTGAGGATGTTGATGGTGAAGATAACGCAAGAAATTTGACAAACATCACCAGAGGACCGAACTCCTACAGTTGGCTAAGTTACCCTGGAGACAGTGGACTTGTTCCGCCACTAGAACAAGTGCGATGAGAAAGAATTGGGGAGTTAAAATCCTGGCATGGACCGATAGACACTGTAAAAGGATATTTCCGCCAGGTGGTGATAGGATACTGTATGGTTACATCACTTCTGCAGAAGACATGGATTCAACAGCACAGAGGATACTTTGATTCCATAGACGAAGCGCTTACAGCACATGATCAAGAAGGTGGGCCCAGTATATAAGAAAGTGGGACTTCATGAAGAGGCAACTAGACCAGCTATACGAGTTTGAGGAAGTTCTGGAGGAAAATACGACCTATTACGTACAGTGACACATTCGGGATTGAAAGATATTTGCTGAATCACCAGTAGGATATGGACATTATAAACGACTAGCCAGAGTCTTTCTCATGCATGTGAAGAAGGAAAACAGGAGGATAGTCCCAGGCAAAAGGATATCATCTACAGTATTGCACTTGCGGGTTCGAGTCCACCGTGCGTGCCAGTGTTACAAGGCTGATGGAGCGAGACAACCGCAACCGCAGAAGAAGGATAAACAAGATTTGTGGCTGAAATGACGGAGAAGTAGGAAATTTCGCAAGAGTCGGTAGATGAAGAATGCGAAAGCAATAAAAAGCAGAAGATAGGAAGAGAAAAGAGTTCTGTCGTCGCGTCCTCGTTTCGTTCGACTGGTGGAGCAGAGTTTACGGTGTTACACAGACTCTTGGAGTGATAGTTAGCAGGGATGTATTTGAGAGAGACCGAAGGATAGATATGTCTCTGTTCTGTTGCGCACTGTAGTGAATAGGGTTGATCACATCGAAACTGAAGTATTCGGAGACCACGAGTAACATATTTTAAAAGACTGTGTATGAGATATTGCTGAGGATATTGAATACTGTTCCATTCTATTCATATTTAATTATTCTGCTATTCTTTGGTTGAATCGATTCTTATTGGGTAGTTGTGATGTTGTGAGTCTATTTGGTGAGCAGTTATATAGGATTCTGTATTTCTCGACTGTGAGATTGTGTATTGATTGTCCTGCGTGAGACTGTGTAAGAACAGAGTTTATTACCATTTCGGTTAAGTAACGAGGATTTTATATATTAATCAGCGATCATTGAGTATTCGACCAGGATCTGTGTGTGGACAGAAGTCTTAGTAAATCATTAATTGCGGTAGAAATCAATGATCTGAGTCAGCATACGAAAAGTTTAATATAATCTCGATTCGAGTTGTCTGTGCATTTCATTCGGTGCGTTTAGTTGTCGCAGGAAATCGTCTTATTGCGGAATATTTTGAGAAGAGTATATTCGCGCAGTTTTAAGTTTCGGTAGAATTTCTGTACTATTACCATACGTATATTCATGGACGAACGTTCTGACACTTATCATACCAAGGAGTAGTCAGTATTCAAACTCAACCCCTGTGTTAAGAGGTGAGAAAATACTAGCGATTGTGAAAGAAATTGGGAAAATAGTACAGGGCCTCTGTCTAACAGACCCCTACCACTCCCAAGAACCCGAGGACCCGATAATACTCGTCCAAAAGTTGGATTGAGTTATTATCGTCCAACAGCTCTTTCAGTTTTAAGAAATCAATATTGGAATGTGCATGAAAGCTAGTTTTTACATGAATTTATCTATGCACATAAAGTTACACTAACCAATGTTGATTCATAAAAGCATGCGGAGATCTTGTTTGTGTGTTTTAGAATCTTTTGCAGGTATTGAAAGCAGAAAAAAAAGACATGGTTATGAGGGTGTGTAATGCCCAACAACACATTTTGGCAAAGTTTCTTATTTGCAGGTTTTTGGAGTAAAGAGAGTGGTTTGCCAACCATGATGCCTATCATTGTAAAGACTATCATTAATTTTTTCAGGCTTCGTTTTCCTGGCAAAATGCTATCAAAAAGTATGTAGCCACATGGCGTTATATGCCATGTGAGAACTAGAGTGATGTTGTGTTGTGTGAGAGAGGAATTCTTCTGTAAGCATAGCTAAAAGTATATAATTTTATTGAAGTAGAGAAGAATATGCATGCGTGAATGCATGCATACATAGATGATATGATTGCTAGATAGTTGAAGTGCATGATGCATTTTTTGTTTATAGAAGATCACTTTTATGTATCACCATGATGAGTTAGGGTGAGCATGAGGTATGTGATCCAGGTACGAGGCATAGGCTAATTATGCCTTTAGAGAGTGAAAGATAAGGTATATACATCAAGAGAAACTAAGATGTGTTTTTGACTAGTAACACATAAGCACATAGACTGCTTTTCATGTGAGTATATGTACTTGATATAGACGCCTATCTCGAGTCTGCACAAGAGTGCTATGGATATGATCATCATTGTTGGAAACAATGTCCTATATATCAAAGGTTGGTAAATCTTGCTCTCAGATCAAAGCATCTGTAGCACTTGTTAATAGCTTTTAAAAGCATGTGGGTGCCCTGGATAAGTGGAAGTGCTCTCAAGTTGCCCATCCGATTTCAAGTCTCACTTCCAACACCAGTGCGTTCGTGAATTATTATAGTTTTATGCTTTTCAGGAGACAAAGGACGACGACGGATAGCATTTAACAGATGTGTTTTGCCCGATTACGATCAATAGCGATCTTGTTATATTAGGAACGAAGTTGTTTTCTTTATGGTGCTTTTCAGGGATCAAGAATCCTATATAAAACAAGCTTGGCTTATTGTCTTGCATCCTTCACCTAGTTTTCAACACAAGCCTTGGTGTTTGGACCTCAATAGAGGTGGTGTTTCTTCTAGCACATGAGGCAGCCATGGTGCGAAATTGAAGCATGTTGAGGAGCGGCTATGGAGTTCTTCTTGGGGTTCTTCTTGGAGATGAAGAGTGTGCTCACACTCTTGCCCATGGAGAGGAGGTTATCTCTTGTTCATGGAAAGAGGACTTTTTCATTAGTAGCTTGATGGTGAGGATCGGCCATCTACATGGTGTATTTGAAGGATGTCTTCTACATGAAGATTTCGAGTTATTTCAAAGACATTGGATGGTGATCAGCATAAGATTTACATCTTATGGTAAGTATTAAGGTACATATTCTCTTTATGCACACAGGTGCTACTTGGAGTTTAGGGAGGTAGTAACATCCATATCAGGAGGAGTCCTATTCGGCATAGGTACAAGAGAATCAGTACGTATATGCTTTATGCATATTTGGATGAGGTGTTTGAGAAGGTGTGTTCACATGTGTTTAAGGATTTCTAGCAGCAAACTTGTTAGCATTCTTTGCTACTTTTTAAGTATGTGATCTTTTCACACATATCGGACTTAGGGTCTTCCATAGCCTAATGTTAGATGAGGGTTTGTTGATTATCAGTTTCACACAGATCCTTCCTCTTTCGGTCATTCATATTTACTCTTCTATAACGTATAAGGTCAGACATCTCATGTATATTCAGATTTCTGTCCATACATCTGAATATGTTTGTTACATTTGTATATTCACTCATCCATCTATTTCCAATCACATAGAGTGGTTGAGAGTTTTGCTCCCACGTTGTCGTAGAGATATTCATCTCTACTTTCATGACTTGATCAAATGAATTTTCTTGAGGTATCAATCGACAACTGATAGTTTCTTTTAGCCATGGCGAAGGCCTATCCCGAGGTCGGTGATTCGGAAATGCTACGAATATTATAGAAATTCGGTTGAAGTCTGAAACATCAACCATAGGGTTGGCAAAGGAGTTTTGGGTTGTAATTCACAGAACTTCACATCAGGATTGTTCCATTCATTATTTTACATAGCTTGAGGATTGGTTAACATGGCAAAGTATTGATTTGCTAATTGGCGTCTGGGCAGAACAGAGGATTCATCGAAGCAGATCCACGCACTCAGTGAAGGGGACAATGTTTTTGATATTGCATCTCGTAGTTTCTGCTCTGAGTTATGATTCATCCTCGTTTATAGAGAGAGGGGCAAGAGCGGCACCACTACCGACTTTCTCCTTCTCCATAGATTGGGGAGTAAGGACTGAAGGGGAGCGATACAGAGCTCTGGAAAGGATTGGGGAACTTGATAAGGGAATGGTTTTTTAGAGGGAAAAAATGGCGCAACTGCTGGAGTACTTTGGGGGGGGGGGGGGGAAATACCACTATGATCTGATAGGATTGAAAGGAGGATATGAGGGTCACTGCAACGTCGAATTAGAAAACGTATGCAGAGGGAAGGAAATGATCACAGATCTCTGATGGTTCAGTTTCTTAAGAAGACAATGTATCAACCTTGATACCACTGCTCATACCGTCTACTTTACTTCAATAGAACACTACATGCTCACTTCTGTTGACAATTGGCAGCACAGACATCAAAGATAGAGATACGTACAGGCACAAACTAGGCAATCGTCTTCTTATTTCTGAGGAATGCGCTCGTCTGTCCTATCTTGCTTACTCAATAGGAAAATTACATAGAAAACTTTTGATTAGCAGAGCAAAAAGAGGTGAAAACTTCTAATGATAATTCTGAAGCTGAGATCAACAACACGCTATTTTTTCATCCGATTTTAATCGGATCTTCGAGGCCATCATCTCCAGGAGTTTATTTGGTGCTCCGACCATACTTTTCTTTCCGTTCATCCACTCTGATAAGCTCTAGAAGGTTAAAAAATTGTTCAGATATATATGCAGAGTGGCGACATCTCAACTTAAAATCTATTTTGAATATTGGCACCTGTTGAGCTTGGTGTAGAAGTCCAAAGATATATATTTAAAGACCGATTGCATGGCAGAGAGTTCACGGATGCAACTATGTCTCGGTGCAATTATTCACGGAGATTAAATTTTCATGAACCAATCAGAGAAGCTGTCAAGAAAACTTAAATCGAGCTGTTACAGCTGAAGTCCATTGCAATAAGAGATCGATGCTTTCCTATTATGCAGATTCTCAAGGAAAGATTTAGGAAGTGAAGGAGCAGTATGTTATTTTCGATATCTGAACGTGTTCAACCACGCGGTAAACGACATCAAGAGAATCATGCTATGTCATATCCGTGAAGTTTAGAATCAGTTATGATCATGATTATCTTGTTACCCTGATCTTTTGGCGCTGAATATGTAGTTACTAGTATTGAAACCAGATCAAGGTGAAAAATTCGATCCAAATTATTCAAATTTGTGTCTTGGAGAAACACGGAAAGCCATGGCTGATACCTCCGTGTGTTTTAGGATTTAAGCATAAGAAATATCTTCTATGTCAGACATAGATCGATGTGAGCTTATTCCTTCTATTTACGGAGAAAAACTTTTAAAAATTTGATATGATCAAGAAGCTTATGATCCAAAGTATCTTGCGTAATCAAGAAACATTGAGTCTTCATTAAAAATTTTACAATGAACGACGAGAATTTAGTTGCCCAAGCTACTTTGATTGATAGAAGGGTTTATTTATCGATTGATATAGCTTGAATTCCTATTTCCGTTCAATTTCAAGTAATGTACTCTCGTTGAAGGATTCTTAGATGATATTAACTTGAATTGTAGAAGGCTTATTGAGATGTCTTTCAATGTATGAAAAGTGTGTCAAGAACTCTAAATAATATGACAAGGCTTTGACTTCGAACTAAACACATTTTTTTTTTCTTTTTGAGTTTATATTTGCTCTTTGCATCTCCATCACACCTGAGATTGATACATGTTTTAATAAAAATAATTACTCATAATGATCTTTTGAGTTATACACTACCTGAGATTGCTCCAAGCACCCGGTGTGCGCCGTATTTTTTGGCGGTCGCCCTGATCCAATTCGACCGTCGCTTTCGCTCCGACAACTTGGTGAACCCGACGTGAACAAATCGGCATTGCAGCTCAGGTACATCCGACGGGAAACAAATTCTAGGTATTTATATTTGAATTTTCCTGCTTTGAACATAGTTAAACGAAAATGAAATCTGCTGCATGATATGGAATCACGATTAGTTTCCTCTATCGATTTAAAGCTGAATTCCAAGTTTGAGTCCTTAAACTCGTTTCTTTCAATCTTAACTACAGTAGTATCTGATTTTCATGCAAATCTTAAATCAATAGATACTCAATTTGTTGACGAGTTTAGGAATTTAGAAGGAATTCTTCATTATGAACTGTCAAATTTGAATGAGCATATGGAAATATTAGCAAATCATGTAAAAGAATTTTCATCATTCAAAACTATTGGTCATGACATTGCAAGTTTAAAAGAGAACATTGAGAGGTTAAACAATGAAATACATGAAAGTACTATATGTGAATGCAAAGATAAATATCATGTACAAGTTCAGAGTAGATCTATATATTCTATTGACCAAAAACCTCTACCCGATCATAGAAGAGTCGTTCCTATACCAAAGAGAACTGTAAGATATTTCTGGTGTGACCAACTAGGTCATACTTATGGGAATTGTATGGCCTCTGAGAAAGCAAGTAGCCAACAATTGGTACTAGAAATTGAACAAAAAATATGTGATTATCAAACACAATTACCTTTGAGATTAAGCTTAGGTAGAGGGGGGATGATAGACTATTTTGATCAGACAAAACTGAGTCCTAAAACCAAACTTCAAACAATGGAAACCTAAGAGTCATAATGGGAAAAGTAATGTATGTCAATTACATGCTATGAACAAGGTTGTGACTAAAAGTGAATGCTTGGACAATGATGAAAACCTTCTTAAACCTGATTCGATGAGTAACAGTGATATTCAAACTACATCTAAGGATCAAGATACATTAGAAAAGATAAAGAAAGAAGAAGATGTAAGGATAAAAGATGATGAAAATGAACAATCAATTGATGAAAATGAAGATATACATGCGGGTAAAACAGAAGCTAAAGTCATAGAAAATGACAATAAATGTGACAAAAATAAAAATGACGAAAGAATAGTTCAAACATCTGAAGATGAAAATCTTCAAATTCCATTAGAACATGACAAGAATATGATAAAATGGATACAAGAAGCCATATGTAAGATTGAAAATAATATCAAAAACTCATCTAAAGTTAAGAAAAAGGAAAAGAATTTAAGAGAATAGTTTCTTATTGAAGATAAAATTTTTCAAAGTTTGTTATTGCTTGCTGTATATATGCCTATCATTGAGAAAACATATACCTAAATTGTTTTGTTTTATGAAATTTTATGCTTGGAAAAGTTAGCTTATGATAAAGTTTTACATTATGCTTTGATGAACTTATGATTTTCTTTCTTTCACAAATAGGAAGAAATTTATTATGATGAACAATTATGAAGAGTATTATGATGAATATTTTGAATAAAATGATAATGACTTTCTTATGATGAAATTTGCGACATGATGAAGATGATCGGGAGTTTTACCTCTCCCTCATCAAAAGGTATGAGCATGGGAGTTGTATCTCTCCTTCATCAAACGATACGAGCACGTGAGTTTTATCTCTCCCTCATCAAAAGGTATGAGCATGGGAGTTGTATCTCTCCCTCATCAAAAGATACGAGCATGGGAGTTTTACCTCTCCCTCATCAAAAGGTAAATTTGAGCGGGAGTTTACCATCTCCCTCATCAAAAGGTAAGTTTTAATTAAAGAAAAAAGGTTGAATTAATGAGTTTTTTAAGCAATGCTTAATTTGATGATTATATTACACTAATCATCTTTATGAGTTTTTGATAACAGGTATTAATCAAGAGCCAGTTCAAGATCTTGAGATGATTTGTATGGAAGACAAGTACTTTACGTTACGTATTTATGATATCTTTTTTTTGAGAATTGATACTTTTCCTATTTTAGTATGTTTAATAAATACAAGCAATGATGGCGAGAAGATGATGCAGATGAAGAGAAGTACAAGAAGTCAAAAGATGTTTTTGAAAGCTTTTAGAGTGTTGCTTTGATTAGAATCATGAGAACCATTTCCTGATTTGCACAAGAAATTCAGACATGCATCCATAGTAAGCATGCTTTAAAATGTATATGTCCACATTCATGCCCATAGGTGCACGTCCAGTTGCACAACAAACAAAATTGTAATCGCATGATGTAAACAAATAAGTTTATATGGTGAGTGGAAAGCCTCTACATCGATAGCCAATTACCCTATCTATGCACCATTTGTTTTTTCTAATGCATCAAAAGTATGCATAGTAGGGTCACATTTTATGACCGCACATAAAGACACAATATTGTTTTTTCGTACCCATGCACTTTGAGAGATTTTGAAAGGGTTAATGTAGATTTACATTGATATGTATGAAAGTAAGAGCACCACCCTCGACGTCAGATGCCTTTTCCTCCTTCTTTACACCATATTTGTTTTTCTATGCATTCTAAAAGTATGCATACCATAGGGCCCATTACATGGCCATGCATAAGGCACTTTACTTTTTTTACCCATGCACTTGAAGATTTTGTAACAAAATGATATATAAATACAGTTTATAATATGAAGAAAGCAGGTTCCCAGGTTGGTGCATCCAACGGACGCACAAGTTTGGTGGGGGAGAATGTCGTAGAGATATTCATCTCTACTTTCATGACTTGATCAAATGAATTTTCTTGAGGTATCAATCGACAGCTGATAGTTTCTTTTAGCCATGGTGAAGGCCTATCCAGAGGTCGGTGATTCGAAAATGCTACGAATATTAGAGAAATTCGGTTGAAGTCCGAAACATCAACCATAGGGTTGGCAAAGGAGTTTTGGGTTGTAATTCACAGAACTTCACATCAGGATTGTTCCATTCATTATTTTACATACCTTGAGGATTGGTTAACATGGCAAAGTATTGATTTGCTAATTGGCTATAGTAGATCGTGGATTGAATGCCTCTGGGATAGTTCTCTATTTTTCCATAAAGTAATGGTAAAGTGAAAAATAGGGAACGCACATGATAAAGAGAAAGAAAAGTGGTAGTTTGGCATCAAGGAGGCATCAGTCATGCAAAAATGGAACTAAAAGATGAAGATCGGAAGTCGGACTTGAGAAGAGGCAGCCTCGCATGAGAAAAACGGGGCTGCATGGGAAGGCGCCATTTTTAGGGGGGAAGATATGAGCTGACATGCAGAGCGTCTCAACAGAACGGAGGAATTCATCGAAGCAGATCCCCGCACTCAGCGAAGGGGACAGTGTTTTTGATATTGCATCTCGTAGTTTCTGCTCTGAGTTATGATTCATCCTCGTTTATAGAGAGAGGGGCAAGAGCGGCAGCACTACCGACTTTCTCCTTCTCCATAGATTGGGGAGTAAGGACTGAAGGGGAGCGATACATAGCTCTGGAAAGGATTGGGGAACTTGATAAGGGAATGGTTTTTTCGAGGGAAAAAACGGCGCAACTGCTGGAGTACTTTGGGGGGGGGGGAATACCACTATGATCTGATAGGATTGAAAGGAGGATATGAGGGTGACTGCAACGTCGAATTAGAAAACGTATGCAGAGGGAAGGAAATGATGATAGATATCTGATGGTTCAGTTTCTTCAGAAAACAGTGTATCAACCTTGATACCACTGCTCATAGCGTCTACTTTACTTCAATAGAAGACTACATGCTCACTTCTGTTGACAATTGGAAGCACAGACACCAAAGACAGAGATACGTAGAGGCACAAACTAGGCAATCGTCTTCTTATTTCTGAGGAATGCGCTCGTCTGTCTTATCTTGCTTACTCAATAGGGAAATCACATAGAAAACTTTTGATTAGCAGAGCAGAAAGAGGTGAAAAATTCTAATGATAAATCTGAAGCTGGGATCAACAACACGCTGTTTTTTCATCCGATTTTAATCGGATCTTCGAGGTCATCATCTCCAGGAGTTTATTTGGTGCTCCGACCATACTTTTCTTTCCCTTCATCCACTTTGATAAGCTCCAGAAGGTTAAAAAATTGTTCAGATATATATGCAGAGTGGGGACATCTCAACTTCAAATCTATTTTGAATATTGGCACCTGCTGATGGACTTAGCCGGAGAGCTGTAGCGCATTGGTGTAGAAGTCCAAAGATATATATTTAAAGACCGATTGCATGGCAGAGAGTTCACAGATGCAACTATTTCTCGGTGCAATTATTCACGGAGATTAAATTTTCATGAACCAATCAGAGAAGCTGTCGAGAAAACTTAAATTGAGTTGTTACAGTTGAAGTCCATTGCAATAAGAGATCGATGCTTTCCTATTATGCAGATTCTCAAGGCAAGTTTTAGGAAGTGAAGGAGGAGTATGTTATTTTTGATATCTGAACGTGTTCGACCACGCGGTAAACGACATCAAGAGAATCATGCTATGTCATATCCGTGAAGTTTATAATCTGTTATGATCATGATTATCTTGTTACCCTGATCTTTTGGCGCTGAATATGTAGTATTGAAACAAGTTCAAGGTGAAAAATTCGATCTTTATTAACTGTCTATAGATATATATTCTTGAATTTCTAGTTGTTATAATGTTGAGCGCAGTGAGAGCATAACCAAATTATTCAATTTTATGTCTTGGAGAAACACGGAAAGCCATGGCTGATACCTCCGTCTGTTTTAGGATTTGAGCATAAGAAATATCTTCTGTGTCAGACATAGATCGATGTAAGCTTATTCCTTCTATTTACGGAGAAAAAAATTTAAAAATTTGATATGATCAAGAAGCTTATGATCCAAAGTATCTTGCGTAATCAAGAAACATTGAGTCTTCATTAAAAATTTTACAATGAACGACGAGAATTTAGTTGCCCAAGCTACTTTGATTGATAGAAGGGTTTATTTATCGATTGATATAATGCTTAAATTGCTAAGTATTTCCGTTCAATTTCAAGAAATGTACTCTCGTTGAAGGATTCTTAGATGATATTAACTTGAATTGTAGAAGGCTTATTGAGATGTCTTTCAATATATGAAAAGTGTGTCAAGAACTCTAAATTATATGACAAGGCTTTGACTTCAAACTAAACACATTTTTTTTCCTTTTTGAGTTTATATTTTCTCTTTGCATCTCCATCACACCTGAGATTGATACATGTTTTAACAAAATAAATACTCATAATGATCTTTTGAGTTATACACTACCTGAGATTGCTCCAAGCATCCGGTGTGCGCCGTATTTTTTGGCGGTTGCCCTGATCCACCGACCGTTGCTTTCGCGCCGACAACGTTGTATATTGAACATTGGTATACATGATAGGGTGAGTAAGAATTGGCTTACGTAACACTTCACACATGTTCTCTAGTCTCTCTCTATCTTTGTCTCATCATTTGTATGATTAAATGTGGTATGTTCATGTTTTGTCAATTGGAAGTTTGCTAGACTCTACGTTGTAGATGCTCGACCTATGGAACCGTGGACCTGTGATCTGAGCTATGGGCCTACCTCATTTCCAATATTTGGTATCAGAGCACTAAGGTTTTGGTTTCAGAACTTTAGGTCTTTGGCATCAATGCATTAAGGCTCATTCAGATTCCCAGGTTTTCTAGACTTCCAAGTTTAGAACATATGATTTAAGAGCATCTTCTAACATTTGACAATTGACATACACACTTAATCTAGATGAGTAGAGATTTGAGAATTAGACAATTCACTCACATGTGTATTCATCAGTGTGGAGTATGAAGTTGATGATCTGTTAGGAGTCGAATATTTTTGGAAGAGTATGCAAATACTTTACAAAAGTATTGTTTGAAGACCCAAACTTGATGAAGAGAAGACTACTTCAAATTCAAGGAAGAACAATGGTTTAGAGAAGATGAAGGAATAAGATCAACATCAAATCACAGGTATCAGTTTCTACTCTCAGATTATCATTTGCAGGTCATGTCTTAGAAGACAAGTTATGAAGAGATTTGAAGGATTCAAGGAGTGATTTTATACACTTTCATTATTTGAAAGTTAAAGGCTATATCAAAACAGGTATCTAGAGGTTTTTCTAGAGAGTTTTGAGAGATATCTTTCATGAAAAGAAAGCTCATCTAAGAAGACAAATTTGGAGATGGGATCAGTGTTTTTGTTTTCAGTCAATTTTCTATTGTAAGTTGGTTGGATATGAAGGTACAATTTTGATCTAGAGACGTAACTCTAGAAAGGTAAATTCATCATTCACATAAAAGGTTTGTGAATTTAGTCGTTTCAGACATTTGAAGCAGAATTTTGATTCAGAGATATGAGAAGATGATAAAACATGATTCTATGTTCACTTCGATTTGTATTCCATGTTTATTTTGTCTCTTACTCTTAGCCCTAGAGGAAGATAAAAAGTTCATTTGAAGAAGTTAAGAGTGCTTGCTACTTCAAGATGAAGAAAACAAAATCTATGGAAGAGAAGTTTGAATATGTTAACATCATCATCAAGTGGAAGAAAGATGCAAAAGAAGAAAGTCCATCGCTTTCCAAAAGAAAATTAAGGCTTCCTTTTCTCATATACTTTCCATATACTTTTCCTATTTTATTCTCTACATCCAAAGACAAGTCTACGAGAACATTTTGTGTGAAGATAGTTCAAAGAAGAAGCAGTTTTAGTAGGATTTGACAAAGAATTACATTGAGAGAAAGAAAAAGTAGCAGATATATATGAGTTATGTTTTAGTTGAAGCTTTTGAGCAGGCATCTTATATGTTCGCTCAAAGAATTCTTGGAGTGTCAATACAGAGCTACTTGGTATATGACAAGTTGCAAAGAAGTATATTTCTTCTTTATTTAACTCTTAAGGCAAAAGAGTCTTTTGTAGCAAATATTGAAGATTTGGGTTCATGTTTTTGTTTGGAAAAGTTACCTCATATTCAATATTTTCAGAAAACTTCAGAAAATTCAGATTTGTTGATTTACAAGTCAATTGTAGCATTCCTCCAATCACTCAAAAAGAAAAGAAATATATTAGATCATATAACTACTACTCATAAATTTGAACAAAATAATTAAGAGAACAAAATCTTATGAAATAAAACTTATCTTATGAATCTCATGTTTTGCGATTCCATATACAAATAATAGCTTTCAAATGAATCCTCAGCCTTCGTGATACAACAACTTTGGAAAATAGCTTCTTGACGAAGCTTCGACCACCCCCGAGCTATTACAATCTCATTCACACTCACACTCTCAATCTCAGTCACAATCATGTGATCATATAATTGGAATCCCAATCGCATTCTCAATCTCATTCACACTCGCACTCTCAATCGCACTCTCACTCTCACTCTCACTCTCAATCACAAGGTAATTCTCAGATTTCTGTGTGTATAAATATCATCAACACTTAGCAAGTGTAGAGAATCTCCTTCCTTCAATCCGCATCTTTCAATTCTTTACTTGAAAAAGCCTCAATGTAAGATTCTTCAAACTTGAACAAGAGATGTTCATTACAGAACGATGGTATCCTCCAAAGATCTTCAATACTCAATCAATGAGTCCATGCATTCATTTCAAAAAGGCTCTCTGCTGCCATAAAAGAACCACTTGCACATATTGACAGTAAGCATAGTAGACCCGTATATGTTGAATCACTTAGTGATGTTCGGGACCCGGTAGCATGCTCGACAGACAGAAGGCGTATAGCTATAAATTCAAACCATGCATGCAAATAATATCGAACTTCTCCCAAGATGTAGCAAAAGGCTCAGCTATACGTATCAAACAAACTGAAGAATGCTCAACCACCTTGAAATCTGGATATTCAAGGAGATTGGTTAATATCGGCAATGCCTCATTTACGTGATTAAAGGCATCGGGTGTCATGCATTTACACATGTTTGCAGCTGTAGAAACAACCACTCTCTGGACTCCTGTGGAATAAAAGTCAAAGTTTCGTAGCACTGCCATAAGTCATCCTCCTTGTAAGCCGAGAATTGGATGATCACGTGAAATATTGAGAAGGCCTTGCAAGGACTGTTTAGCTACATCAATATGCTGGATGGATTGCAAGATCCCCCAGAAATAAGGAACGGCATCCTGATTGACAAGAACGGCACATGATGTAGGAATCATTTCACAAAGGTGTGATGGCTCGTGCAGATCCTTCATGAATGTTCGTGTTGATTCCCTATTCCATTTGAAACTTTTCTCTGGCAAGGAACATCCCAGCTGATTGATCTGAGGTATTCAAAGACTGTGTAGCAATTGAACAAGATGAAGTTTTCATTACCAGACCTTCACTGCCCAGTACATCTACGAGAGAGCGTGTCCCTAATGATTGAAACAAAGCATATGCAGGAGTTGGCCCTTCAGCACTTGATTGACGGCTTGACACTTCAGTATTTGCCTCTTGTGAGAATTTACTCTCTAACGTGCCGCGAATCTCTAGAGATTCCCACAACAGACGCCATCGAAGGAGGAACCTCATGGAGTTCCATAAAACATGGGCAACTTTTCTAAAAAACATGCGATACCAAAGAACTCACGTCTGATTAATTCGCCCCTGAAATAGAAACAACAATCCATCATAAGAAACGTGATCGCTTGCTGTTTAAGTAAAAATAGCGATGGAAACATTTTACGTAAGTTTTCCTTTTCTATTTCTTTAAATTTACCGTTTATTTAATATAACTTGGAATTAGATGGTTTCACACTAAAACCTATACATCAACATTTAGGTTGACATACTTAAGGTATGATGCAGACACAATGGAAACTCTTAATTGATATGGTATCGTAATGATCTTAAATACAAATGCAGATGCAACATGTCTTCAAGTATGCAATTAACCCTTTCGGTTTCTTGTGTCGACAAACATTTATCATCAATTACTAATGTTCACCACATGTTTTCGATAGTCAATATGCTTTCGAACGATAAGATATGTATATCCTTATGGCGGGTATATTACATTCTTCCCCTCTTTGAAAAACTCTGTCCTCAGAGTTGGCAAAGAATGGATACTATGAGTGCTAACTTTTATTGAGTTCATTCGTCAAATCAGAAATACCAAACACTATTCGTGCACATGAAGAAAATAATGGAAGAGGAACTTATCTTGCTAAGTTGGCACAGTGAAAGCCTTGTGGTTTCTTTCCCCCCATTCTTTGCGCAATTGTCGAAGAAGTTTCTAAGTAAGTTCCTCTTGCTCTTCCATCTTCTTCTTCAAAGCTTGCATCTTGTCCCAGAATCCAACTCTGCTCTGATACCACTTGTAGCATTCGTCCAATCACTCAAAAAGAAAAGAAATATATTAGATCATATAAGTACTACTCATAAATTTGAACAAAGGAATTAAGAGAACAAAATCTTATGAAATAAAACTTATCTTATGAATCTCATGTTTTGCAATTCCATATCTTTCAAATGAATCCTCAGCCTTCGTGATACAACAAATTTAGAAAATAGGTTCTTGACGAAGCTTCGACCTCCCGACCAACCCCGAGCTATAACAATCTAATTCACACTCACACTCTCAATCTCAATCACAATCATGGGATCATATAATTGGAATCCCAATCGCATTCTCAATCTCATTCACACTCGCACTCTCAATCACACTCTCACTCTCACTCTCACTCTCAATCACAAGGTAATTCTCAGTTTTCTGTGTGTATAAATATCATCAACACTTAGCAAGTGTAGAGAATCTCCTTCCTTCAATCCGCATCTTTCAATTGTTTACTTGAAAAAGCCTCAATGTAAGATTCTTCAAACTTTAACAACAGGTGTTCATTACAGAACGATGGTATCCTCCAAAGTTCTTCAATACTCAATCAATGAGTCCATGCATTCATTTCAAAAAGGCTCTCTGCTGCCATAAAAGAACCACTTGCACATATGGACAGTAAGCATAGTAGACCCGTATATGTTGAATCACTTAGTGATGTTCGGGACCCGGTAGCATGCTCGACACACAGAAGGCGTATAGCTATAAATTCAAACCATGCATGCAAAGAATATCGAACTTCTCCCAAGATGTAGCAAAAGGCTCAACTATATGTATCAAATAAACTGAAGAATGCTCAACCACCTTGAAATCTGGATATTCAAGGAGATTGGTTAATATCGGCAATGCCTCATTTACGTGATTAAAGGCATCGGGTGTCATGGATTTACACATGTTTGCAGCTGTAGAAACAACCACTCTCTGGACTCCTGTGGAATAAAAGTCAAAGTTTCGTAGCAGTGCCATAAGTCCTCCTCCTCGTAAGCCGAGAATTGGATGGTCACGTGAAATATTGAGAAGGCCTTGCAAGGACTGTTTAGCTACATCAATATGCTGGATGGATTGCAAGATCCCCTAGAAATAAGGAACGGCATCCTGATTGACAAGAACGGCACATGATGTAGGAATCATTTCACAAAGTTGTGTGATGGCTCGTGCAGATCCTTCATGAGTGTTCGTGTTGATTCCCTATTCCATTTGAAACTTTTCTCTGGCAAGGAACATCCTTGCTGATTGATCTGAGGTATTCAAAGACTGTGTAGCAATTGAAGAAGATGAAGTTTTCATTACCAGACCTTCACTGCCCAGCACATCTACGAGAGAGGCGTCCGTAATGATTGAAACAAAGCATATGCAGGAGTTGGCCCTTCAGCACTTCATTGACGGCTTGACACTTCACTATTTGCCTCTTGTAAGAATTTACTCTTTGACGTGCGGCGAATCCCTAGAGATTCCCACAACACACGCCATCGAAGGAGGAACCTCATGGAGTTCCATAAAACATGGGCAACTTTTCTAAAAAACATGCGATACCAAAGAACTCACGTTTGATTAATTCGCCCCTGAAATAGAAACAACGATCCATCATAAGAAATGTGATCGCTTGCTTTTTAAGTAAAAATAGTGATGGAAACATTTTACGTAAGTTTTCCTTTTCTATTTCTTTAAATTTACCGTTTATTTAATATAACTTGGAATTAGATGGTTTCACACTAAAACCTATACATCAACATTTAGGTTGACATACTTAAGGTATGATGCAGACACAATGAAAACTCTTAATTGATATGGTATCGTAATGATCTTAAATACAAATGCATATGCAACATGTCTTCAAGTATGCAATTAACCCTTTCGGTTTCTTGTGTCGACAAACATTTATCATCAATTACTAATGTTCACCACATGTTTTTGATAGTCAATATGCTTTCAAACGATAAGATATGTATATCCTTATGACGGGTATATTGCATCAATAGAGAATCTACTTTCTCTGTTTATCTTGATTTTTGGATATAGGCTTGTATTAAAAAAAAGGTGTTTCATAAGATCCTATCACTTGATTGAGAAGTTACGTTAGCCAAAGGAAAGTGAAGCAGGTACTGTCACATTTTACCCTGGTAGAATATGAAAGATATGAAGTATTAACTTGCAGCTTTTGGAGTTCTCAAGGTGAGAAGTTTGTCCACTTATGTTTCAAGTAGAAGTTGCAGATTCTTGGGAAGGATTTGTTTGAAGAAAAGTTTTACAACCTTGTAAAAAGCATGGACACTTAGAGACATTGATTCAGTCACGAAGGTCTGAAAAGAGCAGACTCTACACAAGAGAGATCATTGATCTTGAATGATCATGAAAGATATTGAGTATTTAGGAGTCAGTTGTCTATCCTTTGTTTGTGTAAGGTTCTTAGCATTGGAAGAAGTAAGTCAGAGATTCAGGTTCTATCAGATTTGTGTTGCAGAGAGATAGAAGAAGATACTTGTTATGTTATAGAAGTTTATAAATCCTAAAGTTCTTTCAGCAAGGTTTTTATTGGATTAGCTAACCTTATTCTAGATTTTGGGAAGCTGAGGAATGACAGGGAAAGCTATTGGCATATGCACAATGCTAATAAAAAGGGTTCAGAGATTTTGTTTCAGATATAGGTATTGATCACTCAAGATCAGATTTATGAAGAAGGAGGTCCAAGATTTCATAAAGTCTGATATAATTTAAAGAATACTGAATACTAGTGTTACCTAATCCATGGGGTGATGAAACATAAAGACTTATATTCATCCATATGTAAAAGAATGCAGAGTCATACCTACAGGTATTCCTATTTCAGGTATCCCTATATTTCCTTTGTTATGTTCTCTTTATGTTCCAGCTTCAAAAGAAGAAGGAAGAAGGAGAATGTCTGGAGAAAGCTCTTGTTAGGATGTTCCTGTTGAGGAGAAGGTTCCAGAGTTCTATTGAAGAGAAGCTTGATATTTTAGAGAGGTATGTTTGAGAAGTGTCCACATATATGTTTATACCAGGTTCTCAAGGAAAAGAGGTATGAAGGATTTATACATTAGAGCAAGGATGAAGACATGAGGACATCATAGATTTTTTGATAAGACTCATGAGTTGATTTCAGTTGATTTCAACTAAGTTAAGTTGACTTGACTTGAGTACAGTCAGAGATGAACCAAGAGTGTTCATAATACACTAAGTTGTGAGTTGACAGTCACAGGTTCCAGGATTCAGTTCTTGATTTTATTTAGTGTATTTACATGACGCAGTAGAAGTTCGATGAGAAACATTTTTTTTAATGTAAATGCAAATATGTGGATCCTAGTGTATGTTTTCAGGTTTTTGAAGACAGGAGATAGCAAGTTCACAGATAGTTCATGCTATATTTGTTGTCAAGTAGCGATTGCTTTATGTGAACACTATTGGATATCTAGTTTACATATTTTTTTCAAGTATTATGGTTCATATTCAGTAAGCTCAGGTTTTTTGAAGGAAAGTCAAATTCAGTTTTGAAGAAGACTTTTAAAGAGGAGATTTGAAGGTCAGTTCGGGAATACAAGCTTGAAGCTTGTGACAAGCTATTAGAAGCTTATGATAGTTTGCAGCTTGTGGCTGTTTGCAGATTCAGCTCAGTTTGTACCAGTATGACATTGCAGGGGGGATTGTTGGAAACAATGCCCTATTTGTCAAAGGTTGGTCAATCTTCCTCTCAGATCACAGCATCTGTAGTGCTTGTTAATAGGTTTTATACATCAAAAGCATGTGGGTACCGTGGATAAGTGGAAGTTCTCTCAAGCTGCCCACCCGAGATTAAGTCTCGCTTCCAACACTAGTGCATTCGCAAATTATTATAGTTTTATGCTTTTCAGGAGACAACGGACAGCGACGGACAACGTTTAGCAGATATGTTTTTCCCGATTACGATCACTCGTGATCTTCTTTAATTAGGAACAAAGTTGTTTTTTTATGGTGCTTTTGAGGGATCAAGAATGCTATATAAGACAAGCTTGGCTTATTGTCTTGCATCCTTCACCTAGTGTTCAAACACAAGCCGTGGTGCTTGGACCTCAATAGAGATGGTGTTTCTTCTAGCACATGGGGCAGCCATGGTGCTAAATTCAAGCATGTTGAGGAACGGCTATGGAGTTCTTCTTGGGTTTCTTCTTGGAGATGAAGAGTGTGCTCACACTCTTGCTCATGGAGAGGAGGTTATCTCTTGTTCATGGAAAGAGGACTTGGTCATTAGCAGCTTGATGGTGAGGATCGACCATCTACATGGTGTATTTGAAGGATGTCTTCTACATGAAGATTTCGGGTTATTTCAAAGACATTGGATGGTGGTTAACATAAGATTTACATCTCATGTTAAGTATTCAGGTACATATTCCCTTTATGCACACACGTACTACTTGGAGTTTATGGAGGCAGTAGCATCCATATCAGGAGGAGTCCTATTCAACATAGGTACAAGAGAATCACTACGTATATGCTTTATGCATATTTGAATGAGGTGTTTGAGAAGGTGTGTTCACACGAGTTTGAGGATTTGTGGCAACAAATTTGTTAGCATTCTTTGCTACTTTTTAAGTATGTGATCTTTTCACACATGTATCTGACTTAGGGTCTTCCATAGCCTAATGTTAGATGAGGATTTGTTGATTATCACTTTCACACTAATCCTTCCTCTTTCAGTCACTCATATTCACTCTTCTATAACCTATAAGGTCACACATCTCATGTATATTCAGATTTTTGTCCATACATCTGAATATGTTTGTTACATTTGTACATTCACTCATCCATCTATTTCTCATCATATAGAGTGGTTGAGAGTTTTGCTCCCACGTTGTACATTGAACACTGGTATATATGATAGTGTGAGTAAGCCTTGGCTTACGTAACACTTTACACATGTTGTCTAGTCTCTCTCGATCTTTGTCTCATCATTTTTATGATTAAATGTGGTATGTTCATGTTTTTTCAATTGGACGTTTGCTAGATTCTATGTTGTAGATGCTACACCTATGGAACCGTGGACCTATGATATGAGCGATGGGGCTACCTCATTTCAACATTTGGTATGAGAGCACTAAGGTTTTGGTTTCAGAACTTTAGGTCTTTGGCATCAATGCATTAAGGCTCATTGAGATTCCCAGGTTTTCCACACTTCCAGGTTTACAACATATGATTTAAGAGCATCTTCTGACATTTGACATTTGACATACACACTTAATCTAGATGAGTAGAGATTTGAGAATTAGACAATTCAGTCACATGTGTATTCATCAGTGTGGAGTATGAAGTTGATGATCTATTAGCAGTCGAATATTTTTGGAATAGTATGCAAATACTTTACAAAAGTATTGTTTGAAGAAGATCGAGGAATCAGATCAACATCAAATCATAGGTATCACTTTCTACTATCAGATTATCATTTGCACGTCATGTCTTAGAAGAGCACTTATGAAGAGATTTGAAGGATTCAAGGAGTGCTTTTATACACTTTCATTATTTGAAAGTTAAAGGCTACATGGTCATGTTTTAGTAGGATTTGACAAAGAATTGCATTGAGAGAAAGAAAAAAGAAGTAGATATATATGAGTTATGTTTTAGTTGAAGCTTTTGAGGAGGCAGCTGATATGTTCCCTCGAAGAATTCTTGGAGTGTCAATACAGAGCTACTTTGTATATGACAAGTTGTAGAGATAGTATATCTCTTCTTTATCTAACTCTTAAGGTAAAAGACTTTTTTGTAGCAGATATTGAAGATTTGTGTTGAGGTTTTTTGTTTGGAAAAGTTACCTTATATTCAATATTTTCAGAAAACTTCAAAGAATTCAGATTTGTTGATGTAAAAGTTGATTGAGAAGTGGAGTTAGCCAAAAGAAAGTCAAGCAGGTATTGTCAAATTTTACCTAGGTAGAATATGAAAGATATGAAGTATCAACTTGCAGGTTTTGGAGTTCTCCAGGTGAGAAGTTTCTCCACTTATGTTTCAAGTAGAAGTTGCAGATCCTTGGGAAGGATTTTTTTGAAGAAAAGTTTTACAACTTTGTAAAAATCATGGACACTTAGAGACATTCATGTAACAAATCAAATATTCAGTCATGAAGGTTTGAAAAGAGCAGATTCTACACAAGAGAGATCATTGATCTTGAATGATCTTGAATGATCATGAAAGATCTTGAGTCTTTATGAGTCAGTTGTCTATCCTTTGTTTGTGTAAGGTTCTTAGCATTAGACGAAGTAAGTCAAAGATTCAGGCTCTATCAGATTTGTGTTGTAGGGAGATAGAAGAAGATACTTCTTATGCTACAGAAGGTTATAAATCGTAAAGTGCTTTCAGCAACGTTTTTATTGGACAACTAACCTTATTCTAGATTTTGGGAAGCTGAAGAATGACAGGGAAAGCTACTGGCATGTACACAATGCTAATAAAAAGGGTCCAGAGATTCTGTTTCAGATACAGGTATTGATCACTAAAGATCGGATTTTCGAAGAAGGACGTCCAAGATTTCATAAAGTATGATATAATTTAAAGAATATTGAATACGAGTGTTAAATCATCCAGGGGGTGATGAAACATAAAGACTTATATTCAGCCATATGTAAAAGAATGCAGAGTCATACCTACATGTATTACTATTTCACGTATACCTATATTTCCTTTGTTAGGTTCTCTTTATGTTCTAGCTTTGAAAGAAGAAGGAAGAAGGAGAATGTCTGGAGAAAGTTCCTATTAGGATGTTCCTGTTAGGGAGAAGGTTCCACAGTTCTATGGGAAGAGAAGCTTGATATTTTAGAGAGGTATGTTTGAGAAGTGCACACATATATGTTTATACCAGGTTCTCAAGGAAAGAGGTATGAAGGATTTGCACATTAGAACAAGGATGAAGACATGATGACATCATAGACTTTTTCATAAGACTCATGAGTTGATTTTAGTTGATTTCAACTACCTTGAGTTGACTTGACTTGAGTACAGTCAGAGATGAACGAGGAGTGTTCATAATACACTACGTTGTGAGTTGAGACTCACAGGTTCCAAGATTCAGATCTTGATTTTATTTAGTGTATTGACATGACATAGGAGAAGTACGTTGAGAAACGTTTTTTTTTTGGAAGGTCAATGCAAATATGTGGATCCTACTATATATTTTTAGGTTTTTGAAGACAGGAGATAGTAGGTTCAGAGATATTTCATGCTATATTTGTTGTCAAGGAGTGATTGCTTGATGTGAACACTATTGGATATCTAGTTTGCATATCTTTTTCAAGTATTATGGTTCATATTCAACAAGTTCAGGTTTTCTGAAGGAAAGTCAAATTTAGTTTTGAAGAAGACTTTTAAAGAGAAGATTTGAAGGTCAGTTCGGAAATACAAGCTTGAAGCTTGTGACAGGCTATTACAAGCTTGTGATAGTTTGTAGCTTGTGACACTTTTCACATTCAGTTCAGTTTGTACCAATATGACATTGCAGGGGGGATTGTTGGAAAGAATGTCCTATTTGTCAAAGGTTGGTCAATCTTGCTCTCAGATCACAGCATCTGTAGTGCTTGTTAATGGATTTTATACATCAAAAGCATGTGGGTACCATGGATACATGGAAGCATTTTTAAACTGCCCACCCGTGATCAAGTCTCGCTTCCAGCACCACCGCGGTCGCGAATTATTATAGTTCTATTCTTTTAGGAGACAATGGACGACGACGGACAGCATTTAGTGGATGTGTTTTTCCTCGTTACGATCAATAGCGATTTGGTTTTATTAGGAACGAAGTTGTTTTTCTTATGGTGCTTTTGAGGGATCAAGAATCCTGTATAAGACAAGCTTGGCTTATTCTCTAGCATCTTTCACCTAGTGTTCAACACAAGCCTTGGTGCTTGGACCTCAATAGAGGTGGTGTTTCTTCTAGCACATGGTGCAGCCATGGTGCTAAATTGAAGCATGTTGAGGAGCGGCTATGGAGTTCTTCTTGTGGTTCTTCTTGGAGATGAAGAGTGTGCTCACACTCTTGCTCATGGAGAGGAGGTTCTCTCATGTTCATGGGAAGAGGACTTGGTCATTAGCAGTTTGATGGTGAGGATCCGCCATCTACATGGTGTATTTGAAGCATGTCTTGTACATGAAGATTTCACGTTATTTCAAAGACATTGGATGGTGGTTAACATGAGATTTACATCATATGTTAAGTATTCAGGTACATATTCTCTTTATGGACACACGTACTACTTGGGGTTTATGGAGGCAGTAGCATCCATATCAAGAGGAGTCCTATTCGGCATAGGTACAAGAGAATCAGTACGTATATGCTTTATCCATATTTGGATGAGGTGGTGTGTTCACATGAGTTTGAGGATTTCTGGCAGCAAACTTGTTAGCATTCTTTGCTACTTTTTATGTATGTGATCTTTTCACACCTGTATACATGTATATGACTTAGGGTCTTCCATAGCCTAATGTTAGATGAGGGTTTGTTGTTTATCAATTTCACACTGATCCTTCCTCTTTTGTTCACTCATATTCACTCTTCTGTAACTTATAAGGTCACACATCTCATGTCTATTCAAATTTCGATCCATACATCTGAATATGTTTATTACATTTGTACATTCACTCATCCGTCTATTTCTCATCACATAGAGTGGTTGAGAGTTTTTCTCCCACATTGTACATTGAACATTGGTATATATGATAGTGTTATTAAGCATTGGCTTACATAACACTTTACACATGTTGTCTAGTCTCTCTCTATCTTTGTCTCATGATTTGTATGATTAAATGTGGTATGTTCATGTTTTGTCAATTGGAAGTTTTCTAGATTCTATGTTGTAGATGTTGGACCTTTGGAACCGTGGACCTGTGATATGAGCTATGGGCCTACCTCATTTCCAACATTTGGTATCAGAGCACTAAGGTTTTAGTTTCAAAACTTTAGGTCTTTCGCAGCAATGCGTTAAGGCTCATTCAAATTCCCAGGTTTTCCAAACCTCCAGGTTTACAACATATGATTTAAGAGCATCTTCTAACATTTGACATTTGACATACACACTTAATCTAGATGAGTAGAGAATTGAGAATTAGATAATTCAGTCACATGTGTATTCATCAGTGTGGAGTATGAAGTTGATGATCTGTTAGCAACCAAATATTTTTGGAAGAGTATGAAAATACTTTACGAAAGTATTGTTTGAAGACCCAGACTTGATGAAGAGAAGACTACTTCAAATTCAAGGAAGAACAATGGTGTAGAGAAGATGAAGGAATCAGATCAACATCAAATCACAAGTATCAGTTTCTACTATCAGATTATCATTTGCAGGTCATGTCTTAGAAGAGCAGTTATGACGAGATTTGAAGGATTCAAGGAGTGCTTTTATACACTTTCATTATTTGAGAGTTAAAGGGTGCATCAAAATAGGTATCTAGAGGTTTTTCTAGAGAGTTTTGAGAGATCTGTTTCATGACAAGAAAGCTCATCTAAGAAGACAAATTTGGAGTTGGGATGAGTTTTCTTGTTTTCAGCCAATTTTCTATTGTAAGTTGGTTGGATATCAAGGTACAAATGTGATCTAGAGAGGTAACTATAGAAAGGTAAATTCATCATTCAGATAAAAGGTTGGTGAATTTAGTCGTTTCAGACAATTGAAGCAAAATTTTGATTCACAGATATGGGAAGATGATAAAACATGATTCTATGTTCACTTCCATTTGTATACCATGTTTGTTTTGTCTCTTACTCTTAGCCCTAGAGGAAGAAAAAAAGTTCATTTGAAGAAGTTAAGAGTGCTTGCTATTTCAAGATGAAGAAAACAAAAGGTATGGAAGAGAAGTTTGAAGATGTTAACATCATCATCAGGTGGAAGAAAGATGCAGAAGAAGAAAGTCCATCATTTCCAAAAGAAAAGTAAGGCTTCCTTTTCTCATATACTTTCCATATACTTTTCCTATTTTATCCACTACATCCAAAGATAAGTCTATGAGAACATCTTGTGTGAAGATAGTCTAAAGAAGAAGCAGTTTCTTGTTTTGCATTACACTTGGTCATGTTTTAGTAGGATTTGACAAAGAATTGCATTGAGAGAAAGAAAAAGCAGCAGATATATATGAGTTATGTTTTAGTTGAAGCTTTTGAGCAACCAGCTTATATGTTCCCTCAAATAACTCTTGGAGTGTCAATACAGAGCTACTTGGTATATGACAAGTTGCAGAGAAGTATATTTCTTCTTTATCTAACTCTTAAGGTAAAAGAGTGGTTTGTAGAAGATATTGAAGATTTGGGTTGAGGTTTTTTGTTTGGAAAAGTTGCCTCATATTCAGTATTTTAAGAAAACTTCAAAAAATTCAGATTTGTTGATGTATAAGTCAATGAAGAATCTACTTTTTATGTTTATCTTGATTTTTGGATACATGCTTGTATTAAAAAAAAGGTGTCTCATCAGAGCCTATCACTTGATTGAGAAGTGGAGTTAACCAAAAGAAAGTCAAGCAAGTACTGTAACATTTCACCCGGGTATAATATGAAAGATATGAAGTATCAACTTGCAGCTTTTGGAGTTCTCAAGGTGAGAAGTTTGTCCACTTATGTTTCGAGTAGAAGTTGCAGATTCTTGGGAAGGATTTGTTTGAGGAAAAGTTTTACAACTTTGTAAAAAGAATGGACACTTACAGACATTTAGGTAACAAATCAAACATTCAATCATGAAGGTTTGAAAAGAACAGATTCTACACAAGAGAGATCATTGATCTTGAATGATCTTGAATGATCATGAAAGATCTTGAGTATTTATGAGTCAATTGTCTATCCTTTGTTTGTGTAAGGTTCTTAACATTGGAACAAGTCAAAGAATCAGGTTCTATCTGATTTGTGTTGCAGACAGATAGAAGAAGATACTTGTTATGTTACTGAAGGTCATAAATCCTAAAGTGCTTTCAACAAGGTTTTTATTGGATTAGCTAACCTTATTCTAGATTTTGGGAAGATGAGAAATGACAGGGAAAGCTATTGGGATGTAAACAATGCTAATAAGAAGGATTTAGAAATTTTGTTTCAGATATAGGTATTGATCACTAAAGATCAGATTTATGAAGAAGGATGTCCAAGATTTCATAAAGTCTTATATAATTTGGAGAATACTGAATACTAGTGTTAAATCATCCAGGGGGTGATGAAACATAAAGACTTATATTCAGCCATATGTAAAAGAATGCACAGTCATACCTACAGGTATTCCTATTTCAGGTATTCCTATATTTCCTTTGTTAGGTTCTCTTTATGTTCCAGCTTTGAATGAAGAAGGAAGAAGGAGAATGTCTTGAGAAAGTTCTTTTTAGGATGTTCCTGTTCGAGAGAAGGTTCCAGATTTCTATTGAAGAGAAGCTTGATATTTCAGAGAGGTATGTTTGAGAAGTGCACACATATATGTTTATACCAGGTTCTAAAGGAAAGAGGTATGAAGGATTTACACATTAGAACAAGGATGAAGACATGATGACATCATAGATTTTTTTATAAGACTCATGAGTTGATTTCAGTTGATTTCAACTAAGTTGAGTTGACTTGACTTGAGTATAGTCAGAGATGAACTAGGAGTGTTCATAATACACTAAGTTGTGAGTTGACACTCATAGGTTCCAGGATTCAGTTCTTGCTTTTATTTAGTGTATTTACATGGCGCAGCGGAAGTACGTTGAGAAACTTTTTTTTTGGAAGGTAAATGCAAATATGTGGATCCTAGTGTATGTTTTCAGGTTTTTGAAGACAGGAGATAGGAGCTTCATAGATAGGTCATGCTTTGTCAAGCAGTGATTTCTTGATGTGAACACTATTGGATATCTAGTTTCCATATTTTTTTCAAGTATTATGGTTCATATTCAGCAAGTTCAATTTTTTTTGAAGGAAAGTCAAATTGAGTTTTGAAGAAGACTTTTAAAGAGAAGATTTGAAGGTCAGTTCGGGAATACAAGCTTGAAGCTTGTGAAAAGCTATTAGAGGCTTGTGATAGTTTGCGGCTTGTGACAGTTTGCAGATTCAGTTGAGTTTGTACCAATATGACATTGCAAGGGGGATTGTTGGAAACAACGTCCTATTTGTCAAAGGTTGGTCAATCTCGCTCTTAGATCACATCATCTGTAGCGCTTGTTAATAGCTTTTATACATCAAAAGCATGTGGGTGCCGTGGATAAGTGGAAGTGCTCTCAAGCTGCCCACCCGAGTTCAAGTCTCGCTTCCAACACGAGTGCATTCGCGAATTATTATAGTTTTATGCTTTTCAGGAGACAATGGATGGCGACGGATAGCGATTAGTGGATGTGTTTTTCCCGATTAGGATCAATAGCGATCTTGTTTTATTAGGAACAAAGTTGTTTTTTTTATGGTGCTTTTGAGGGATCAAGAATCCTATATACGACAAGCTTGGCTTATTGTCTTGCGTCCTTAATCTACTGTTCAACACAAGCCTTGGTGCTTGTACCTCAATAGAGGTAGTGTTTCTTCTAGCACATGGGGCAGCCATGGTGCTAAATTGAAGCATGTTGAGGAGCGGCTATGGAGTTCTTCTTGGAGTTCTTCTTGTGAAGAGAGATGGTGGATGCAATCCAAAGATGAGTAGGTGCTGCTACAGCTAGCTTCACACTAGCCAAGTGATACTTCAGAGTTTATTAGTAGACCCTTTGAGCTTCCTTAATCCACCAAAATATCAGCTAAGTACTTTGGAACATGTATCCCAAAAGTTTAAGTCAAGACAGACTAGTTGCAAAATGACGAGCTCCCAAAACTTGCTATTTTTGGACATACACCTGTTGAAAAGACTGAACAGTGCTCTTAATCTAGAAGGAGTTAGATAAATTCCTTTTGAGCATAGCAAAACGACTTAGCAAGCTCCCCAATCCAAGTTAAAACACTTCAAATGATGGACTGAGCACTGAGAACACCATTTATCATTTTTTGGAACATGCCCACCATTCTCGGGGCTCTGCACATATAGACTAGTGAGCAGTAAAATGCAGTAAGAGCTATCCAACGCACGTTAAAACAGTGAAAAAGGTTGCATAGAACTCGAGATATGACCTTTTGAAGTTACTGCTCTGAGTGAGTATAACAGAGAACAAAACAGAGAAGTAGATAATGATAAATGCATAGATTCACATATGATTACAACCACATTTGCAATGAATCTTTGCACAATGGGAGTAGACTGATAGAGCTATGGAGTAAGCTCTTCAATCTCTACAAAATGACATGAAGTGGTCATGTACAAGGCTTGCTAATCGCCTTTTTCTTCTTGCTCTTTTTATAGCTATTCTTGGAGGGAGTTTTGAATTCGAATTCGAATGGATCCACCTAAAAGTGATCCCCAAAGTTAAGAGATATTCCCTCATATCAAAAATTCGTGGTTTTAGGTATTTAGAGCCATGAGTTTGCTTTTACATCATGGATGAGGTAAGCCATCTTTTTCCTTTTTTCAATTACAAGAGACAAAATGTACTCTTTTACAAGAGGTGTTCACATGACTACACATGTGACTTACAAATGATCATAATATCAAGTATATCAAGCATGTAGGCTTGGGTAAAATGCACCAACAGCTCCCCCTCAAGCCTAACGTGCTTGGCCTCCAAATAAGTCTTCAATTGTCCTTGATTTTGTGCAAGCCAATCATCAACTTGAATCTACTTAACTTTGTACCATCAAGAGCTTTAGTCAACATGTCTGCACATTGCATATTTGTAGAGACATAGGATAGTTGAATATCCTTGCTCATTAACTTCTCCCTTACATAATGGTAGTGGACTTCAATATGCTTGGTTCTAGCATGGTATACCGGATTAGCTGCAAGATGTAGTGAGCTTGTGTTGTCACCAAAAATGTGAGGTGTTGAAGAATGAAGTCCAAGATCTGTGTACAAAGACTTTAACCACATGATTTCTTGAGTTGCATTAGCCAAACCTCTATATTCGGCTTCACTAGAAGATAATGCCATGGTTGGTTGCTTCTTCGATGACCAAGAAATGATTTTTAAACCTACAAATGGTATATACCCGCATGTGCTTCTTCTATCATCTCTAGATCCGGCCCAAACTGGATCTAAGTAGACCTTTAGCTCAATATCTGAAGTAAATGAATAAAACAAACCTTCATTCATAGTCCCCTTTAGGTACTTAAGAAGTCTCTTGGCCGCTTCCATATGTGTTCTTCTCAGCTTATGCATAAACTGAATCAATATGCTAACACTATAGCATATATCCACCCTTGTGAGTGTTGCATAGTTCAAACTTCCAGCCAAGCTTTGATAGCTTGTGATGTCTTCAATTGGCTCTCCTTCATAAGCACTAAGCTTATGATTTTGCTCCATAGGTGTACGTGCACACTTGGTATTTTCCATCTTGAACTTGACGAGCATGTCATGGAAATACTTCCTTTGTGTGATGTATATACCTGAATCTGTGTAGATCAACTCCAATCCAAGAATATAACTGAGTTGTCTGAGGTCACTTATTTTGAACTCCTCCTTCATTTGAGTCTTTACATGTTTGATTCCTTCAAGATCATTTCCTATGATAATAATATTATCAACATACACACATAAATAGATCACTTCAGATCCATTCCTCTTTATGAACAAAGAGGTATCCACTTGGCTAGCTTTGAATCCTTGGTCCTGCAAATAAGTCACCAATCTGAAATTCCATACAAAGCTTTCTTTAGTTTGCATACATAGTTAGGATGATGTGCATCCTCATATCCAGGAGGTTGTGCCATATACACTTCCTTAGAAATCCATCCATTGAAGAAAGCATTCTTTCATCAAGTTGATAGAGCTTCCAATTTCTAGATGCAGCAAGACTAATGAGAATCCTAATTGTAGGCATTTTTGCAAAAGGATTGAAAGTCTCCTCATAATCAATACCATGGGTTTGAGCAAACCCTTTAGCAACTAACCTTGCTTTGTGTCTATTTATACTTCCATCTGGATTCCTCTTGATTTTGTATATCCATCGAGATCCAATTACCTTTATAGATGGATTGTTAGGTACAAGCTCCCAAGTGTCGTTTTTCTTCAGGGCTTCCATTTCTTCATCTATTGCATCTCTCCAAGCTTTCTTGCTTTGTGCTTCTTCGAATGTGGTAGGCTCTTCATTGTTTGAATCCTTTGCAATGTAGATTGAGTGCTTGGTGACCAAAGAAGTATCATAACCAAACCTCTCTGGTTTCTTCTTCTCCTTTGAAGACCTTCTAAGTGGTTGATGTGAGCTCTTGGGTCCATATGTAGCATCCTGCATCTTTGCTTTACTTTTGTTCTTCCATAGCTTTAGTCTTTCCAAGTCTTCTAGGTCAATCTCCGAATCACTTTCTTCAATCGTCTTTGGCTCCTTTGGTTGTAGTGATGGAAAATCTTCATCCAAGTCATAAGGCAGCTTCACTTTCCTGTCATCATCAAACCATGATTTGTTTTCATCAAAAATTACATCTCTACTCACAGAAAATCCTTTATTGGTTGGATTGTACAATCTATATCCTTTTTGGTTTTGGCCATAACCAATGAATACGCACTTCTATGCCTTGGGATCCAATTTCCCTCTTACTTGAGAAGGAATGTAGCATAGGCTAAGCATCCAAAGGTTTTACAATGCTCTAGACTAAGTCTTCTTCCATTCCACACTTCATATGGACTGGTTCCATCTAGTGACTTAGATGGAAGTCTATTTATGAGATATGTGGCTGTAGACACAGCCTCTGCCCATAGGTAGTTTGGCAATCCCTTTTCATTGAGCATGGACCTTACAGCTTCAGCAATAGCTCTGTTTCTCCTCTCTGCCACACCATTAAGTTCGGGTGTATACCTTGTAGTGACTTCCCTTTTAATGCCTCTTTCATGAAAGAAGGCATCAAATTCAGAAGAGAAATATTCTCCTCCACCATCTGATCTGAGTCGTTTCAAAGTCCTACCTGTTTGGTTTTCAACAAGATCAATATACTTCTTAAAGGAATTAAACACTTCATCCTTGTGCTTCATGAAAATCAAAATGGTCCACCTGCTACAATCATCTGTGAAAGACACATAATATCTTGAGCCTCATATAGATGGCTCCTTACTTGGACCCCACTCATCCGTGTGCACTAGCTCCGAATGATTTTGATACATATATCCTTTCTTATTGAAAGGTTGTCTATGAGCCTTGCCGAATTGACAAGCTTCACACTTATAAATCATGTGTTGCCTTGTGATATTAGGCAAACCAAGTACACTTTGGTCCCTGCAAATTTGTTTGAGTGTCCTGTAACATAATCTTGGTAGGAGATGGTTGAACCACACCCTAAGAGAGAGGATTAGGAAGTAATCCTCAACCATGGCTTTTGGGGCAAGTGGTTAGCCCATCACATTCCTAACCAAGAGGTTGTGAGTTCAATTCCTTACATTGGTATCAGAGCCTAGGAAGTAGGCTTGGGCAAGGTGGAATGATCCAATGGCCTCTAAAAAAGGCGCTTGGGCATCCTCTATGTGAGAGGGTAGGAATTGTGGAAGGCGCGCACGTCGGTTTCAAGGATGGACCTTACAATGATTGGGGTGTATCTCTCAATCCGTAGGTCGGATTGAGGCGTGTAATATACCGTTGGAAAGCTCTCCGAATGAACTTTCCAATGAGCTAGGTTGGAAGTGTGAATTCCTTGGGAATCCTTGGGTGGCACTTGATTGAGTGTTAAAGATACCAAGCATGGGTGAGAACAAGGTTCAAGACTGAGGTTGAGAACAAGGGCTCGAGACACCAAGGTTGCGAACAAGAAGGTTCAAGACACCTAGGTTGAGAGCAAGGGTTCAAGAGACCAAGATTGCGAACAAGGTTCAAGAAACTGTGCGAGGTTGAGGAACATCAATTCAAGGGCACCTAGGGAGTTCAAGGGACTGATTAGCGAGGCTAGAGGGATACAAGAGTAGATCATTGAGGACAATGATCGACCAAGGGGGGAAGAATGTAACATAATCCTGGTAGGAGATGGTTGAACCACACCCTAAGAGAGAGGATTAGGAAGTAATCCTCAACGATGGCTTTTGGGGCAAGTGGTTAGCCCATCACATTCCTAACCAAGAGGTTGTGAGTTCAATTCCTTACATGTCCTCTCACCAATGTGAGCACGCCTTTTGTGCCATATCTCCAACTGTGTTAGAGTTTGAGATCCATAGCTAAACAAAGCTATGTTCTTTGTATCTTCGACTTCAAAAGTGAAAAGCCTTCCTGTCTTTTCTCCATTGGCAATCCTTCTAAAGCCTTGCCTTGGGTCTTCAACATATACTCCAAATCGGTTGAATCTAACCTGCAATCCTTTTTCAATAATTTGTCCAACACTTATTAAATTTTTGGTAATTGTAGGGACATACAAGACTTTGCTTAAGAGGTTCATATTCCCATCTGATGTCTTCACATTACCTATCTTCTCCACTGAGTGCTTTGTGTCATCTCCTGTCTGCACTTCATGCTTGTTATGAGGATCTTCCAAATTAGAAAGTAAAGCCACATTTCCTGCTACATGGTTTGAGCATTCTGAATCAATGTAAAATATGTGATCATCATCCTTACCATTCTTCACTGATAGATTCATAATCAATAATGAATCTTCTTAACTTTGGTCCTCTCCAAAGTTATTGTAGTCTCTTCTTCCTCTATGGCCACTTTGATAGTTATTGTTGTTGTAATTGTTGTTGTAGTAGTAGTTGTTGTTGTAGCCTCCATTGTATCTGCCTTTATTTGATCCATAGCCACCTCTATTGAATCCTCTTCCTCTTGAGTTCCTTGGATTCCTGAAACATTCTTTAGTAGTATGGCTAGATAAGCCACATATGTTGCAAGGTTGAGATGATTGGAATCTCCCCCTGCCTTGCTTTCCACTTCTGCCTCTTCCTCTAGCTCTTCCTCTACCTGCAAAGTTTGCTTGGAGAGAGCTACCTTCATCTTCATTCTTCCTATTCTTTGACTTGTCCTTCACCTTAGCTTTATTAGTATATAAGGCAGAAGTTTGATTACCTCTTGAGGACTCACCACCTTTGCTAATCTTTGCTTCATGAGTGAAGAGTTGGCCCATGAGTGTGTTGAGGTCGGGTACATGCATATCCATGTAAAAATCCATGGCTTTTGTGGATGACTCCCACTTATCGTCTACTTTGATTCCATTTATGATTTCTCTAATGATTTGCTCCTCTTCAATTACCTCTCCAATGCTTCCAAGTTGGTCGGAAATATCCTTCATCTTTGTGACATAATTGATGATGTGGTATTCTCGCTCTGATACCACTTGTTGTTATTATTGTGGCTCTGTTGCCACTGAGGTGTCGCAACAAAAAGCTCAAACTTTATCAAGCTTGCGGAATTCGCCGTGCCGAAGTAGTGCTAAGCTAAAGTGATATTAGAACACCTCTATAATTAACATTAGCTTAACAAAATTTCTGTCACTTAAAACATATAGGACTATGTTTATATTTCACTGAAATTCCACTAGAACTTCACCGGACTGTCACTGGACTGTCACCGTAAACGAATCAGAATCCTATCGGAATCAACTGCAAATCCCTTTGTAATTATTTTACATGTATATGGATGAAGTAAGGAAGTGATGCGTGAACTTCCTTCACTGAATGAACTCTTTCTGAAGTTTAAGGAAAAACTTCACCAGTTCAGAGTGCCTCTTTCCGGTCAGGCTTTGTACTGTGTGTACATATCTTTTTCACCAAAATCTTTGATTAACTGAAAGTAGAGACGTCTAGCTACAAGATGAGCTATCTCTCATACAAAACTTTGCATTATTCTGCAAGATATACTTCGTTGTTCTGCCAGAAAGAACTCGTTTACTAAAAAATTGTAACTGACCGAAACATATGTTTACTGAGAAAATGTTAACTGTTAACTAACTTCATATCGTAACATAGAAATACTCAGATTTCTTCACATACGAACAGTACGTACAAACTTCCACATGAACATGTGTTTTCTATTAGAGAAGATGTACAAAACTAACTTGGCCTCTTCTTGTTCAAGCTACAGAATCTCTCCTACACTGAGTAGTTTCTTCGTAACATCTCTCAGATGAACACCTAACAGTTCAGGTTTCTGTTATTCATCTTTACATACACGATCTCTAGCGTCTTCTTTACATACGCGATCTGTGGCATCTTCTAAACCTATTCTTGATTTCTGTATGCGTTCAATTCACACTATGCGCTCCTACTCTTTTTCTCTCTTCTCCACTTGCTCGCACGTTCTCTCTTTATATATAGTTTGATTCGGTGTAACGACTTCTGACAAACTCTGATTCTGGAAGATTCTGCGCTCTACATAACGGTCGTGAATTTGACCCTTCACTAAGGCTTTTGATTTTTTGAATATTTTGATTCTGCTTCTCTTTATCTTTCTTTTTCTTTTATGTCTGTCTGTATGTCAAATTTGTGAGTGATTCTTCAATAGCTCCCCCTCAATCACTAATTTGACTCTTCCTATCTTTCAAATATTCTTCTTTCTTTTATACCTACCATTTCTTTGAATCTGCTTGTCTTCGTTCCATCCAAGCTCTTTGTCAGAATATCTGCAATATGATCTTTTGTCGGAGTGTATACTATTTCTATCTCTTTCTCCATCACCTTTTCCCTCAGGAAATGATACTGAATCTCTATGTGCTTTGTTCTTGCATGAAATAATGGGTTTGCTGCAAGATACAACGAGCTCATATTATCTCCATGTATGATAGGTATACCTTGATCAATACCCATGCTTTTGAACAAGGTCTGCATCCATATCACTTCTTCAGCTGCTTCTACAAGTCCTTTGTATTCTGCTTCTATTGACGATAAAGCTACTGTGTGTTGTTTCTTCGAACACCAGCTTACCAACTTATCTCCTAGGTATATCATATACCCATGTGTTGATCTTCTGTCATCTTGACTTCCTGCCGAGTCTGAGTCACTGTATGCGTTGAGCTTTATATCTGACGTAAAAGGATAATATAATCCTTCCTTTATAGTTCTTTTGATATATCTAAGAACTCTCTCTCCTGCAACCCAATGTTGATCTTTCGGACAATGCATGAACTGTGAGAGAACTCCCACTGCATAACTAAGATCCGCTCTTGTTAGCATAGCATAAATTAAGCTTCCTACTAACGACTGATATTTCCTCATATCTTTAAACTCTGCACCACTGTATCCGCTGAGTTCATGATTTACTTCAAGCGGTGTTGAAGCTTCTCTGCATTTCTCCATATTAAACTTCTTCAGTAAGTTTAGGAGATACTTTTCTTGCGAAACATATACACCATGATCTGTGTATGTGATTTCCATTCCAAGAAAGTATGATAACTTTCCAAGGTCACTGATCTTGAACTCCTTTTCAAGCAGTCTCTTTACCTCTTTGATTCCTTCGTCTGAGGTGCATGTGATTATTATGTCATCTACATAAATACAAATGTGGATCATACCTTCATCTGTTCTCTTGATGAGTAGACTTGCATCTACCTTCGAACTTTGGTATCCAAGTTCAGTGAGATACTTCACAAGTTTGTAATTCCAAGCTCTTGCAGCTTGCTTCAATCCATAAAGTGCTTTTCTTAATTTGCAAACAAATTCTGGGTATCTAGAACTTACGAACCCTTCATGTTGTTCCATATAGACTTCATCTGATATATATCCATTTAGAAATGCATTCTTAATATCTAGCTGACTTAGCTTCCATCCTTTTGATGCTGCTATAGTAGTAACTGTCCTTATGGTTGACATCTTTGCCACCGGACTAAACGTCTCATCGTAATCTATGCCATGCGTCTGAGCATAGCCTTTGACCACCAGTCTCGCTTTGTATCCGGCTATCCTTCCATCTGAAAGCTTCTTAACTTTGAAAATCCATTTGTTTCCAATCACTTTCTTACCATTTGGTTTAGGAACAAGATCCCATGTCTTGTTCTCTTCCAGTGCACTAAACTCTTCTTCCATTGCTTCTTCCCATTGCTTCTTGCCTTTAGCTTCATCATAGCTCTGTGGTTCTTCATCATCTTTGACCATGTATGCATAATCTTTCTGAGTTATGTACGAAGTATCGTAGGAATACCTTTCTGGTTATCTTCTAGTTCTGCTTGACCTTCTTGGTTCACATTCTTCATAAGTGTCTAAATACACTTCTTCATCTTCATTTCTCATACCTGATCCAATCCTGGATGTACTTGCTTGCATATGATCTTCATCTCTATTCACGTGCACAATTGATTTCCCTTTCTCTTTTCTTCTTATCTCTTCTTCAAAATCTTTAGTTGTATGACTTTGATCTGCATACTAGCTTTTTTGTTCATCAAATGTAACATCTCTGGAAACAGTAAACTGTTTTGTTAGAGGACTCCATAGCCTGTAACCCATCTGTTTTTCATCATATCCGACGAACACGTATTTCTCTGCTTTCGGTTCTAGCTTATGTCTGAGTTGTGATGGTACATAAGCATACACAACTGATCCAAACACCTTGCAATGATCAAGTGTTGGTTTCTTTCCCCAGCAAGCTTCATAAGGGGTCATTCCATCTAACGCTATACATGGTAATCTGTTTACCAAGTATGTAGTTGTATTTACAGCCTCAGCCCAAAGATAATTTGGACAATCCTTCTCTTTTAGCATAGCTCGTGCAAACTCAACTAAGACTCAGTTCCTTCTTTCTGCTACACCATTTTGTTGTGGTGTATATCTGCAGGTTATTTATCTCTTAATACCTGCGTTCCAAAGATAATCATTGAATTCTCGGGAGAAGTATTCTCCCCCTCCATCAGACCTCAGTCTCTTAAGCTTTCGTCATGTGAGTCTTTCAGCATATGCATGAAAGTGCTTGAAGGTTTCAAACACTTCTTATTTTTCCTTCAAAACATATAACGTTATCCATCTTGTAGCATCATCAATGAATAAAACATACTACCTTGATCTACTGATAGATCCTTCTTTTGTTGGTCCCCATACATCTGTATGAATGAGTTCAAGTACTCCATCATGCTTGAATCCTTCTTCTGAAAAGGTAACCTGTGGGCTTTTCCCATCTGACATGCTTCGCACTTATGAATCATATGTTGGTTCTGTACATTTGGTAATCCCAGTACAGTCTAATTTGCAATCATAGTTTAGTTCCTCTTTCATTAAAATGACCTAATCTCTTATGCCAGAGATCAAGTTCTGTATTCAGCTTTTCACCATGTATGAGCAACGCTTGGCTAATGTTTCCTTGTACTCTTAAAGTAAAGAGTCTACCTTCTTTCTTACTAGAAACAATCTGATTGTATCCATTCTCGGGATCTTCTACAAATACTCCTTCATTTGTAAATCTGACATGAAAACCTTTCTCAACTATTTGTCCCACACTAATCAAATTTTTTGGTATTGTTGGAACATACAAAACATTGGTTAGCAAATCTCGTACACTCTTGCATTTCACTTTTCCAATTGAATGCACACTATGTCTCATATTGTCACCTGTTTGAACAGTATGACTGGAACTGCCTTTTTCTAGTTCTAACATCAATTTGATGTTTCTTGATAAATGATTAGAACATCCAGAGTCAATGTAAAATACCTTTAGATCTTCATTATCTGATGTGCTGATTGAGTTCATCATCAATGATGTATGACTTTCATTCTGTGTGTCATTTGCGTAGTTGTTGTAGGTGGTGTTGTAGGATTGATTCTATCCCCAACTTCTTGCTCCACCTCTACCATAGATTCCTCTTTGGCTTTGTCTTCCTTTTTGAAAATTATTATGATATCTTCCACCTTTGCTTCTCCTATTATTGTTATGATTCTAATTTGATCCCTGTTGGTTGTGCCAACAGTCGTGAGCCATATGATTACTTAATCCACAAATCCAGCAAGCCTTCTTGTTGGTATTCTGGCTACCTCTTCCTTTTCCAAAACCTCTTGCTCTTCCTCTGCGAATGCCTTTACCTCTTGCATAATAAGCCTGAGAACTTGACTCTTCTTCATCTTTTGACTTACCTTTATCTTTCTTCTTGTTCTTCATGTACATTGCTGAACTTGGTCCTTTGTCTCCATCTCTTTTCAGATCTTGCTCATATGTGAGTATCAAACCAATCAACTTATTTAAATCTAGAACATAATGATTTAAAGAAAGTTCAGTTGAGAGTACAAAAGGTTTCCACCTTTCATCCCCTCTCAAACCTGTGAGCACTTGCGCTATCAATCTGTGATCTTCGACATCTTCATTTATGGATCCAAGACTATCCGCTAGATCCTTCATTTTAGTAACATACTCACTAATGCTTTGACTCGACTTCTTCTTGAGCGTCGTGAACTCGGACCATAAGCTAGCCTTCCTAGCTTTCGTAGTATTTTGGAAATGATCTTCCAACGCACTCCATATGTCTTCCGCTTTCTCCAGACCTCTAATGTGCGGTAATAGATGATCTGTAACGGTATTATAGATGTAGGCTCTTGCCGTTGCATCTTTCTTCTGCCACAGCTTCAAGGCTTCTAATTCTTCTTTTTCGGTTGACTATCATCTTCGAAAGTGGGCTTCTTTTCTTCTCCGATCACATACATCATTAATTCCTTACTCATAAGTAAGGCTTCCATGTGCATTACCCATGCGGGATAATTATCTCTGTCCAATTTGTCAATGGTAACGTGATCTGCCATAATCTTCTTCTTCCGGTGAGTATAATGTTAAACGGTTTTACCTTTTACAAACCTCTACTCTTGAGGATGACTTCGGAATACTTCTTGATATCATTTGCTTCTTGATATCATTTGCTGTTGGTCTCTTCAACATCCACCTTTCTTTATGAAAGTTCTTCGAATCCTCTCTTCTCTTCCGTTTGCTCTTTGAGAGTCTTTTCTGCTCTTCAAAATCTTTAGGCTCTGACACCACTTCTTGGTTAACCAGGCTCTGATACCACTGATGATATGGTATTCTTGCTCTGATACCACGTTTTGTTGTTATTGTGGCTCTGTTGCCACTGAAGGTGTCGTGACAAAAAGCTCGAACTTTATCAAGCATGCGCAATTCGCCGCGCCCAAGTAGTGCTAAGCTAAAGTGATATTAGAACACCTCTATAATCAATAGTAGCTTAACAAATTTTCTGTCACTTCAAAGATATAGGACTGTGTTTATATTTCACTAAAATTCCATCGGAACTTCACCGGACTGTCACTTGACTGTCACCGTAAACCAACCCGAATCCTACCGGAATGAACTGCAAATCCGTTTGTAATTACTTTACGTGTATATGGATGAAGTAAGGAAGTGATGTGTGAATTTCCTTCACTGAATGAACTCTTTCTGAAGTTTAAGCAAAAACTTCACCAGTTCAAAGTGCCTCTTTCCGGTCAGGCTTTGTACTATGTGTACATACCTTTTTCACCGAAATCTTTGATCAACTGAAAGTAGAGACGTCTAGCTACAAGATGAGCTATCTCTCATACAAAACTTCGCATTATTCTGCGAGATATACTTCGTTGTTCTACCGTAAAGAACTCGTTTACTGAAAAATTGTAACTGGCTGAAACATATGTTTACTGAGAAAACGTTAACTGTTAACTAACTTTATATCCTAACATAGAAATACTCAGATTTCTTCACATACGAACAGTACGCACAAACTTCCACACGAACATGTGTTTTCTATTAGAGAAGATGTACAAAACTAACTTGGCCTCTTCTTGCTCAAGCTATAGAATCTCCCCTACACTGAGTAGTTTCTTCATAACATCTCTCAGATGAACACCTGACAGTTCAGGTTTCTCTTATTCATCTCTACATAGGTGATCTCTGGCATCTTCTTTACATATGCGATCTCTGGCATCTTCTAAACCTATTCTTCATTTCTGTATGCGTTTAATTCACACTATGCACTCCTACTCTTTTTCTCTCTTCTCCACTTGCTCGCACGTTCTCTATTTATATACAGTTTGATTCGGTGTAACGACTTCTAACAAACTCTCATTCTGGAATATTCTATGTTGTACATAGCGGTCGTGAATTTGACCCTTCACTAAGGCTTTTGGTTTTTTGGATATTTTGATTCCGCTTCTCTTTATCTTTCTTTTTCTTTTATGTCTGTCTATATGTCAAATTCATGAGTGATTCCTCAATAATAATTAATCACATTCTGCTTCGGGATTTTCTTCATTGTTGTGAACTCCATCCACAATTGGTTCTTCCTTGCTCGAGTGTTGGAAGAGAAGAAAGAAGCAACTGCATTCTAGGTCTCTCTTGATGTCTTGCATCCCTTGACATGAGGTAAAAGAAAAACAGAGATTGAGTTTAGAATATAGGACCTTGCAAGTGCATCCTTCAAAAACCAATTTGAAAGTCCTTCCGCTTCTTCATGTGATGGTTGCCCTTTGTTCCTCATGGTTGGCATTGATTCATCTCCGGATATGAATCCATAGCCTGCCTTGAAGGTAAGCCTCCATCCTTAGAGACCATTCCGGGTAGTTGTTTCAATCCAATTTTTCAATTGTTGATAGAAATCCATCTCGCATGTTGCTTGACTATGCTCTGATACCACTGTGAAGAGAGACGGTGGATGCAATCCAAAGATGAGTAGGTGCTGCTACAACCAGTTTCACACCAGCCAACTGAGACTTCCAAGTTGATTATTAGACTCTTTGAGCTTCCTAAATCCACTAAAATATAAGCCAAATACTTTGGAACATGTATCCTAAAATTTTAAGTCAAGATAGACTAGTTGCTAAATGACTAGCTCCCAAAACTTGCTATTTTTGGACATACACCTGTTGGAAAAACTGAGCAGTGCTCTCAACCTGGTAAAGATTAGATACTTTCCTTTTGGGCATACCAAATAGACTTAGCAAGCTTCCCAATACAAGTTAAAACACTTCAAATGATGGAATGAGCACTGAGAACAACATTCATCAAGTTTTGGAACATGCCCACCATTCTCGGGGCTCTGCAGAGATAGAATAGTGAGCAGTAAAATGTAGATATCTCCACAACTGTAAATCCAATGACCATGAAAATTGATATGCAAAAATTAGACAATAAGAGCTAGTCAATGCACATTAAAAGACTGAAAAAGGTGTAGAACTCGAGATATGAACTTCTGAAGTTACTGCTCTAAGTGAGTATAACAGAGAACAAAACAGAGAAGTAGATAATGATAAATGTATAGATTCACATATGATTACAACCACATTGGCAATGAATCTTTGTAGAGCGGGAGTAGAATGATAGAGCTATGGAGTAAGCTCTTCAATATCTACAAAATGACATGAAATGGTCACGTACAAGGCTTGCTAATCGCCTCTTCCTTCTTGCTCTTTTTATAACTTTTCTTGGACGGAGTTTTGAATTCGAATTCGAATGGCTCCACCTAAAAGTGATCCTCAAAGTTAGGAGATATTCCCTCAGCTCAAAACTTCATGGTTTTAGGTAATTAGAGCCACGAGTTTGCTTTTACATCATGGATGAGGTAAGCCATCTTTTTCCTTTTTCCTTTTTTCAATTACAAGAGATAAAATGTACTCTTTTTCAAGAGGTGTTCACATGACTACACATGTGACTTAGAATTGATCATAATATCAAGTATATCAAGCATGTAGGCTTGGGTAAAATGCACCAACACTTTTGGAGTTCTCCTTGGAGATGAAGAGTGTGCTCACACTCTTGCTCATGGAGAGGAGATTATCTCTTGTTCATGGAAAAAAGGACTTGGTCATTAGAAGCTTGATGGTGAGGATCAACCATCTACATGGTGTATTTGAAGGCTGTCTTCTACATGAAGATTTCAGGTTACTTCAAAGACATTGGATGGTGGTTAACATAAGATTTACATCTTATGTTAAGTATTCACATACATATGCTCTTTATGCACACAGGTACTACTTGGAGTTTATGGAGGCAGTAGCATCCATATCAGGAGGAGTCCTATTTGGCATAGGTACAAGAGAATCAGTACGTATATGCTTTATGCATATTTGGATGAGGTATTTCAGAAGGCATGTTCACATGAGTTTGAGGATTTGTGGCAGCAAACTTGTTAGCATTCTTTGCTATGTTTTAAGTATGTGATCTTTTGACACACGTATCTGACGTAGGGTCTTCCATAGCCTAATGTTAGATGAGGGTTTGTTGATTATCAGTTTCACACTGATCCTTGCTCTTTCGGTCACTCATATTCACTCTTCTATAACTTATAAGGTCAGACATCTCATGTATATTCAGATTTCTGTCCATACATCTGAATATGTTTGTTACATTTGTACATTCATTCATCCATCTATTTCTCATCACATAGAGTGGTTGAGAGTTTTGCTCCCACGTTGTACATTGAACATTGGTATATATGATAGTGTGAGTAAGCCTTGGCTTACGTAACACTTTACACATGTTGTCTAGTCTCTGTCTATCTTTGTCTCATCATTTGTATGATTAAATGTGGTATGTTCATGTTTTGTCAATTCGAAGTTTGCTAGATTCTATGTTGTAGATGTTGGACCTATGGAACCGTGAACCTGTGATATAAGCTATGGGCCTACCTCATTTCCAATAGTATTCAGTGTTTGTATATGATTATTTGTAATGAGATTAATGAATGCAAGAAGCACAATGAATAGAATGACATCCATAGATGTTCACTTTTACAAAAGGGTGGATACTATGTAAAGGGTTGATTTTTTAATGAGACGAGTTGGATGATTATTTGGTTTGCATTGATCTAGATGATCATTTAATGCATGGATATATCGCCATGACATAATCCTTCCAAGATGATGAATTAGTTTATTTAATCATATAAGGATTAACATGTCTCGTCATTTTTAAGTTTAAATAAAATGATAGAGCAAATAGTTATTGAGGTAGCAGCCTCATAGAGATTTGGATGCTTCTCCTTGAGCGAACACATAAATTTACTGAACTTTGGAGCACAAGTAGGTCCTATGATTGTCTTGAAGCTGATGAATTTTCAAGTAATTTGGAGACTTTTAGATAGGTCAAGTGACCTCTGCACTAAAAGTGCTGCTAGTAGAGGTAGAGGCCTGAAACAAGTGACATAGGCCTGTTACAAAGGGCATTTATCTTAATTTGTAAATCCAAATGGAATGATTTTTGTTGGAAATAAAGTGTTAAAAGAGGCACTTTGGTCATACCAATTGGCATTATTTTTGCAGATTATTTGGCAGGTCAAATAATCTCTACACAACAAAGTGCACTCTCTGGAATTTATGAAATGATCAGAGACCATGTCACCTAGAGGTGATTGGTTCTCTTACCTCATTTACTCAAATTGCGTGATTTTTGTTTCTAGCATTAGCTACATACTTATAAAGGGGGTATAGAAAATTTCAAGATTAAATATTTCTCCATTTAGGAGATATAAATAAAGGAGTAAAATTTAGCCTTTGCAATGTTTTAAACTTTTTCAAGTATAGAGGCTTAGTATTTTGGTCATTGTGGAAGATCCAAATGTCCAAATACTATGAAACGTATGTCAATAGAATTAGATAGTAGTAGCATAATGCTATTAAAATTTGGAAGATATTGGACATCATTTGATAAGTCAAATAATCTATTCTTCTCAGACTAGTCTCTGGTGAGGATTGTCCAAAGAGTGATACATGTGTCTGATGAGCACATGATATTTTCCTATTGGAAACTCCAATTTCAACAATTTTTGTTGGAAAAGCTACTCCAATGTAGACCCTATGCTATAACCAAAATTCAAGGATTTTGGAATTTATCTTCTTAGTTAGAAGATATTATAAAAGTTCAACAGTATTGTTTCTAGGCTCACCTAAGCGCAAGTGTACAGAGAGAGAATTATACTTTTGAATGAGTATTTGATTTCATTTTGAATTTAACTTTTGTGAGACCAAACTAGATACATTGATCTAGATTTGGGCACAAAGAAGATGAATTTAACTTTTGTGAGACCCGACTAGATAAGTTGATCTAGATTTGTTTGATCAATCTAAGGGCTTCAAGAAGATGACCCTATACATTTTCAGAGTTGGTCATCGAGTGTTCGACCATTCTAATAAAATGGTCATAAAACTCTGAGCAAATATCCAAATCAAGTGAGCTTTGTTCCTAATGAAAGCTTGAGAAAAATTTCAAAAGTCTCGAGAATTTCATAGATTTTGGATGAGTAAAAATTATTTAAAATTAAGATTTAATTTGCTGCTGTTGGAAATTGTTTATGAAAGAGACATTTTTGAAATGAAAAAACTTTTCACAGGTCTTTTATGATAGTTTTTGAGATGGTGTGATTACCATGGGCTAGATATGCCCTAGATATGTGTTTATTGAGCATTGGTTTTTTGTGACCATTCTCAGTAGGACAAAGGAGACTCTATCAAAATTTTCAAGAATATATATAGAGCCATGAGAGCATGGAACAGGAGAACTTTGCTAGTTGTTCTCATTTCAAATAATTGGATTCATACGAGTTGTAAAGATTCCAATCTGTTGTGAGTCAATATTTGATTTTAGATGCATGAGTCGATATTTGATGCAAGCCGCATCCTTCACAACTCTAGTTGAGTTGATTTACTAAATAGTTTCTCAATTCTCAACTCAAGATGAGTTGATATTGTAGATAGTTATAAGTGATAGAGTCATAGGAATGACTCTGTTCTTTCCATCGAGGGAAGGAAACACTTCAGGAACACTTCATGATTTCATTACATTATTTATGGTTGTGAGTACTCACCAAGTTATTCTTATCATTTTTGAGAGAAGTGTTCGACTTTAATCTCATACACGCATCTATGTGGAGTATAAAGTTGGTGGTATGGGACATCAAACTTTGTATTCTACCTAGGTGTAGGAGAGATGGTATGGGAGAGAAGTATCTGAGATTGTATCTTTTTATATGATTTGGAGTTCATTTATATGATCTTCTGGTATCATCTTAGTAGTAGACAACAGAGGGGCAATTGAGGCAATCACTCTGTATGCGATCGCAAACAAGGCAAGTCCACAGGCAAGTAGCCTAGAAGCGGAAGGACAAGGTTTGCACATAACAACTATGAATAGGCAATTGCATTGAGAAGGAATTCATAGAGTGCGTACTACTTTATTTGATATGCCTGAGAATAGGCCATGGTTCATACATAGTGTGTATCAGCTGAGCTAGATGCTTAGCCTAGTGGGATATGAGTGTGCACACATCTACTTACCATTTTTCAGTGTATTTAGTGGACTTACATTATGGTCCTCATTATATCTGGGAGTGCCCGATTATTCCAGTAGTTTACTTAAGACACCTCATTCCTAGTTAGGAATGATTTGATCATAGTGATGATCAGATGGTGCTCATGAATAAAGCAAGTTTCATCCACTTGGAACATCTTGCATGTTAATATTGAGAAGGCAGTGGTAGTTTCACTAGTTGCTAGGCCTCCTTAGCACGTCTTCACTTGGCATGATGTATTTGATTCCAGATAGTGGATTAGGATTTACTTTGTATGGGAAATATTTTGGATCCATAGTTTGGATTATCATATATGATAGATCAAGATTTTGATCCATAGTTTGTATATTATATATGATAGATCGAGCTTTTGATCCTTAGTTTGGATTATTATATATGACACATCGAGATCTTAGTCCATAGTTTGGATCAATGACAGATTGACATCTTGCTCCATAGTCTGGATCATTGATAGATTATCATCTTGGATTCAGAGTTTGGATCATGATTAGATTTTCTTGAGTTTTTTTTCATTAGAGTGAGTAAATCAAGCAGATTTACTTGAGCTTAGAGATAAAAAACTACTTGGAAAAGATTTCCCTTTCATGTTAGTATTCTTCAATAGAGAGTTCGACATAGTCAGATTATTTTAGATGAGCATAGTATTTTATTACTCCAGTGGAGTAAGTGATTTTTTCATGATTATACCATATGAAAAGTTGTTAGTGGGTATTTCAAAGAGACAAAGGCAAGCTGTAAGGTCTTTACAAGTGACAAGCAATCACACATTAGTAGTCAAGGTCTAGGCATAGGGAGTCCGAGGATATTCTGAGTACTTATGCTGCGCACATCTGGACTCATTGGGCCTTAGGGGGATTCCTATATTATGTCCAAGGCAAGGACTACTATTGATCGGTGGAAATGCTTGATAGAAAGCGCAGAGACTAGTTGTCTACTTTTTGAGCATCTAGTATTTCAAACACCTACCACACTCTACTTTTATTATTTAGAATCCCAGATTTTGATTCCCAGGTTTATAGCTCCTTCTATATCATTGAGGAAAATGATCTTTAGAAGGGGGAGAGAGTGTTATATTCTAGAGATATACATGCTTGGCGGAACGAGAAATTCCTTGCCCAGGGGATAGCCAAGGCCAAAAGCCAGAGAGTTCATACGAGGTACCTACTCATGATGGCGAGATGAGTAGAGGGGCCTTAGTGAGAACTCTAGATGGTGATTAGGCAAGGGCTATAAATAGGCTGGGAGGTGAGTCCCAGGCATTTCATTCTCCACTTCTCACATAGAATGGGGCATTTTCGCATTTCTTGTGATGCCATTTGGGCTCACAAATGCACTCGCCACTCTCCAGTGACTTATGTGTCATGTGTTTAAGGAATTCTTATGCAAGAATTTGGAAGTTTATGTGGAGGAAATATGTGCACATTTGAATATGAGACAAATACATATCCCATAATTAAGACAAGTATTTGACAAATGTCAAGAATATCAGGTTTGTCTAAATTAAGAAAAGTGCATTTTCATGGTCAAACAAGGTTAACTTCTAGGACACATTTTGTCAAAGAATGGAATCTCTAGAGATGAAGAAAAGGTAAAAGTATTAGCAGAACTACCTAGGCCAAATAATGTAAAAGAGGTACATGCATTTATGGGTCATTGTGGTTATTAAAGATGATTCATACACATGTATGCAATCATGAGCCTTTGTATTCTCTCTTGACCAAGTTTGAATGGACAGATGAATGTGAAAATTCATTCAATGAACTTAAACGACGTTTGTGTTCGGCACCTATTTTAACAACCCCGGATTGTAGTAAGCCATTCCATGTACATGTGGATGCATCCAACTATGCCATAGGATGCGTGTTGGCACAACCCACCAATGAAGGTAATGTAGATCTCCCCATAGTTTCTGGGAGCAGACAGTTGAATGTAGTAGAAAGAAACTACACCACCACAGAAAGAGAGGGATTAGGAATGACGTACGTGGTAAATAAATTTAGACATTATTTGTTGGAGAATAGTTTCAAGTTCTTCACAGATTATCAAACACTATTGTACTTAGTCAATAAGCCATGTAACACAGGATGACTGATACATTGGTTTCTATTACTCATGGATTATGACTTTGAAGTCGTAGTCAGGAAGGGAAAGGTACACCTTAGGGCTGACCAGCTCTCAAGATTAACCATAGGAGAATCTCTTCAAGGAACAGTGGATGAATTAGCAGATGCATATTTTTTTAACCTTGAGATAGTACCAGAATGGGCTAAGCCGATTGTCCATATTCTCACATATGGACCCAAGAATCCTAGGATAATGATCAAACAAGGAGAGATTACCAAGTCACAAATATATCAAATAATAGTAGGAAGTATATATAAACAGGATAATCAAAAGATTCTTGCTTGTTGCATGGATGAATCAGAACATGCGAATTGGTTGCAATTAGCACATGTAGGTGCACTAAAGAAAGATCATTCCAAACATCATACATTGCAGACTCTGCATAGACTAAGAGTATATTGGCCTTCCATGGAAGCACATGTCTACAAGTTGTGTAAAGAATGCCCTCTTTGTTGTGAAAGATGACCTATAGAACATGCCACATTATATCATGTGTCTCTCACACAAGAATGGAGTGAACCTTTAGTGACGTACTTGAGGACGTAAAAATTCCCTAAAGGAATGACCATAGCACAACAACAAAGTCTAGAGCACGAAGCTCAAGACTATTCACTTATTGGTGACAATCTATACAAATGAGGACAAAACAGATACCTAAGACAATGTGGTCATGAAAGCGATTATTTGAGCATACTAGAGACTGCACATCAAGGTGTTGTAGGAGGTCATTTTGGCCCCAATAGGGTAATCAAAGACATTCTCTTTGCAAGATTATGGTGGCCCACTCTTCACACGGATGCACATACCTATGTTGAGAGATGTGATGTGTGCCAAAGAACTGAGTTTGCTACTCGTAGAGATGAAATGCCATTGAAACCCATCATGGGAGGACGTGCATTTTCAAAGTGGGGTATAGACTTTGTAGGACCCATTAACCCCCCTGCAAAAGGTACTCATGCAGAATACATCATTGTTGCAACATATTATCTTACAAAATGGGTAGAGGCCAAGGCCACAAAAAAGAATGATGCACACACGACTGCAAAATTCTTATTTGAAAATGTTTTTAAGAGATATGGATTGCCTATAGAGGTAGTGAGTGATCGAGGAACTCACTTTCTTAACCAAGTCATTGAATATTTGTTACAGGATTTTATGGTGAATAACAAGAAATCTGCACCATATCATCCTCAGGCCAATGGTCAAGCTGAAAGCACTAACAAGATCCTTTGTAACGTAATGACGAAACTAGTGAACAACAAACGTTCAAATTGGGATAAACAGTTACATCATGTTGTTTGGGCATACCAAGTGGCCTACAAGACCGTACTCAATGCAGCTCCCTTTCAGATGGTCTTTGGTCAGAATGTTGTGCTTCCTTTGGAATTCTTCATACCGACCCTTAAGGTTGCACAAGAACATCAGTGGACCGGCCATGAATTATCATCAAGGATAATGGACTTGAAACGATTAGGAGAAACCAGGCTAAGGCTTAAAAGAAGGAGATTTAGTCCTAGTGTATACTTTGAAACAACATCACCGAAAATTAGAAAAGCCAAGTTATGTATCTATGATCATTAACAGACTCTCGACAAGTGGAGCAATACAATTAGCCATCTTAAAAGGAGAGATAATGCGTAATTACATTAGTGGCAGTAGAGTCAAGTTTTATCAAGAACCTCTTTCTAGGGATATGCTTAGACGACTCACATTGGCAAAGAAGCATAAGGAGGAAGAAAATAGAATACATGCAAAGGCTCAAGTAGAAGCTATAGAACGCATTAAACACATGAAGCTAAGAAGACAAGGACTACGGGGAGAGAAGATTATAACCATCTGGAAACAACACCATGACTCCCCATGGCCATGTGTCAAGCAAAGTCAATGACTCATCCTAGCATAGTGGATAGGAGATTGTTTATTACGGTTAGGCTAGAGCACGACAATCGTTGCCAAGAGCTCAAATCTTTAATAGATTCAGGTGGTGCGACTAGTGTAATTAGATGGTCCCACTATAAGGACTCAGGAATAGAAATGCGGCCGATTCTCATACACAAAGTGACCATGAGAGTGAAGCTAGTAGTGTGCCATGATGATGACCTGATAGAACCCCTAATCCTTAGCCAAGATTGGCTATATGATCACTCAGTGGACCTAAACCTTAGACAAGACTCCTTGCACGTGAGGACCTTAGAAGAGCAGCGAGTGATACCTCTTGACTTCCCTAACAACACTTCACCTGAGGTATGTAACCCTAGACCGTATGAAACACATGCGATGGAGGACTGGAAGTTCTTTGGCTAGATAAGACACATTATGTCTAACCCAACCCACGTGGGCTTGGCGATGGACAATTGCCATTCAGAAGAATGTCTGGAGATTTTCCCTTGATCTTCCTCCAATTAGAAGGGGTCACCACCCAACAGATGGGTCAGGTGGGTTTCACTAGTGGTCAGGAGGACCACATCAGCGGACACATGGGTGCAACACCCTGCATTGCCCATCCTTCCACACTTACTGTGGACTGGCCTAGATTGATGGTACAAAATGAAGCACTTCCTAATGGGAAAGTTTTGAAAGTGTTGGACCCCCCTTCTTTTCCAAAGAAGAGTGTCCAGACGACCTCTCAACCTCAACCACAAAGGAGTCAACCACAACAAAGGAACCCAGACCGACAACCATATCAGATGAGACAAGGAGGAAAGCAGTATCAGCATAACCGAGCAAGCGGCACGAGACAAATATGGGTGCCAGAAGGACAGAAAGCACTCCTAGATTTCAACAAAGCAGACCTTGACAAGAAGAAGCTAAGGCAGAAGCAGAGTTACTATCTCACATCTCCTCAACCTTCTTCTACAAGCATGAACAGTAGACAAATTTGGATTGCCAAGAAGTACCTTATGAATGGACTCACACCCACACAAATTTAGGTACCCAAATAGTGTCTTATAGCTCAACGCTCAAGCCATGTAATATATAACCCTCAAAAATCTTTTCACCCCTAAATACCACCACATCTAATATCATCTTTTATCCTTAAGCAGAAACATACCACCCGCTCACAAAGTCTTATGATATGGATACCGAAACGTATCCAGATGTCTCCTCAAAACTCGTTGTCTAAGATTATTTCCACCCCGACTAAATACTACCCTTAGAATAACTCATTCACAACTTAACTTTGTACAAATTCAGACACTATCACCCAACATCAATTGTAAGAACATCTCATCAAGAAATGTATGCACTATCTGAAGCATGTAGGTTTCTAGAGACCTGCATTAGTTTTGCAAAACTCATTCCATAAACCACCTCACAACACTTGGCTACACAGGTTACACATCGGTTATCGAAAGGGATTGCGGTCTCACTTTAATGGGATCATCATTAATTTCCATACTAATGTGCGAATCTTTTGTAGCAGGTTTTCTCCACACTCGCATCACTCATCATGCAGACAGAAGGACCGTTTGAAGCTTGCCCCAATGTACTGGTGGTTAATTTTGGCGAACTACTAGCTCGGCCACATCCCATGGCTCAACCACACAAATTTCAAGGATTCCCAGGACCTATGCCAATTGATGACCCTCCCAGGGGATACACTGAAAAATCTCATCATAATTCACATTGGTTGCAAGTTTAGTAGGACCTTTGGCGGATGCAGACTTCATTTTTAATGCCTTATTGACTTTTGACAGTAGCAAATGGGGCAAGTATCGGTTTCTCTTCAGAGAATTTGAAGCGGTCCAGAATATAGAAGACTTAAAGCACGTTTGGTTGAGCGAAAGTGTTATAAAATATTTTAGTGACCCATTGCCCAAGATAGATTTTTATCGATGCTACTATTTGGTGACGACACTTCAAGAATCAGGGCACAAAGACTTACCGGGCACATTCATTCTGCCATCTTTGGTAAATGATCCTCCATTCCAGAAGTTCTATCTTTCAAAGGATTTGATTCTAGCCGCAATTAAGATCCATGGAACTCACACACCGACGGAGAAAGAAAGGCTGATTTGAGAGCCGATGAAGCATGGTGATGTTATCAAATGGGAAGACATCTTGGCCATCACACCTAAGGTATCTAAGTCATTACATATATGTACGCAACATTTTGCATTCTTGGTTGAGGATCATTTCACTTTGCCCCACAAGCGCATTTGGGTTGGTTTATATTTGGCATGTACTGGGCGCTAAACAGTAGATCTGACAAGTTGGGTCATTGATCAGTTGTACTTAGCTCAGTAGAGATGGGAAAGGAAAAACATTATCCATGGATGTTGTGCTCTCACACACATTGTTTATATGTGTTTGGCATATGACTTGCCTATAGAACGTGCAATAACAAGTGAAGAATTGAAGGACTTCAAATGGACTGCCAAGAAGGCCAAAAAATCTAGCACGGGATGGGCAAGCAAGCACATGCGAGGATCGATCCCATGCCTAGAAGTTCCAGAGTCCCCATCACCTCAAACCTCTCCAAAATAATCACCTACGAAACCCCCTACGCCTATCCAACCCATAGACGTATGCCTGTGAAGACCAATTATCACGGAAGGAACGACCAGCATTATTACCTCTCAAGAAACTATCATTTAGGAACCCACCACTACAGTAGTAGGAATTCACACCTCCATTGGTGTGGAAGTATTCACTTTCCCTATACCCAATCTAGAAGTAGAACCAATGAATACTACGTTTGATTTTAAAATGCCGGGCGCTTTTCAGACGAATTTCAGTTCTCAGAAGACAATTTTTCTCTCATAAATATGAATGCCCAAGTTACCCTACAACCCCCCCTGATCAACCACAAGAACAAGTAGTCTCCAATTCCGAAGAAGAAAGGACCGAAACTAATGATGAAGATGGAGATGATGATGCCAGCCAAACCAGTTATGACTCTCAAGAGTATGTACATACTGACACACAAGAACAACAAACTGATACCCAGGGTGACACAAGCATGCACGAAGATGAAACATTTGAAGCTGTAGCCTACACATTGGCAATTAAGAAGCCATACCGCACCATGCAGGCAGTTCGAGCGTGTAGAAGACTCTTTGAAGAAGAAATCCAAGCACTTGTAGAACAAGAACTTGTTACAAGAGGCTTTGAAGAAGTATACATTCAGGGCGTTTGAGAATTGGTTAAGTCAGTAGGAATAAATGAAGCATTGTGCTATTTGCAGAGAAAGCATGTACCACAGTTTGACCCATGCCGAATTTGATTACTATCAAAATTGGGTCAATACATTCACGTATCGATAGATGCTCAATCGTCACACCAGGCCAAGGAAGCCCGCCTCATTCTTGAAGAATCTTTGGTAGAAGAAACGATTGTCATCGACTCCCCACCCCACACTTCTTTAGTACATACCACCAATGTTGTTGAAGTTCCCCCCATTCAGACCGCTCCTCTTCACCTCCCACCCCTCCAGTCTCTCCCGTACACCCTGCCTCTCCCAGACCATCCACATCTTTCGATAATCAGGTAGCAAAACTCTTTATTGCCTCCACTCCTCTCATCCTTTCCCCACCCACCCAACCTATGATGGAGAGTGTTAATCTCCAAGAGAACAAGTTACTCTTGTATTTAGAGCACCTCTATAACAAGAATAACTCAAACCTTCACCAATTTTAGAGGATCAATACTCAATTGTCAAATTCTTGAACAAACTATGAAGAAGGAGATTGCACAGAAAGTCTGTTGCACATAATTCACTCATTGCCTTATCAATTGTGTAAAGTTTTTTATAAAACCTTGTAGGAGTGTTGCCTATAGATTGCGCACCTTCTCCAAGTTGAATCACTCCAAAAGATTCAGTAGATCTTGTGAAATCAACGTCACAAGTCACCTATGTCTAAAACTATTCTTCTGAGAAGTCGATTTAGACACCTATGACTTTAAACCTTTGGTTCTCTCAATCTAGAACCCATTTATGCAAATGCTTTTAGCCACAGGTAGCCTTAAAGATTGAGTGCTTGCTTGCTCAAAACTTTACACTGTGGAAGGAGAACTGACCAAAACATTCGCATCAAATTTTGCGCCTCTTGTAACTTCACTTCTTCTCAATTACATATGCAAATGTTCCTACGCTTAATTCTCTCTGCTTGATCACAATTGAAAGCTAAACATTTGTACAGAGGTCGATCACCTATAGACTCACTTCTAAGATGTCTAATGACACATACAACTTCTGATTACACTATTCTCATGCTCTCTCATACTTGCCCCGACATTTTCATAGTATATATATACAAAAAACTTACAATCTTATGACTTCTCAAGGATATAAGTGAACTATCTGTACATATGTGTACATATCTTCCTCATCTGATTGTATTCTTCTTCCTTGCTTCACAACTTGAATCTTTCCTTCAAACCTTGACTTCAACTCTTCATCAAAACATCAATTGTTGATTGTCCCGCACCAACAGCTCCCCCTCAATCATCAATTGAGGTTTTCTCTATCTTCTTTATGCCTGCCATGTCTTTGAATCTTTGTAGCTTTGGTCCATCCAAGCTTTTGGTAAGCATATCAGCTATCTGATCTTTTGTTGAAGTATGTATGACTTCAAGCTCTTTATCCATCACCTTCTCTCTCAGAAAGTGATACTGAATCTCAATGTGTTTAGTCCTTGCATGAAACATAGGATTAGCAACTAAATACAATGAACTCATGTTATCTCCATAAATGATAGGTGTACTCTGTATAGTGTTAAAATTCTTCATGAGAGTCTTAAGCCATATCACTTCCTTTGCAGCTTCAACCATACCTTTGTACTCAACTTCTGTAGATGATAAAGCAACTGTGTGTTGCTTCTTTCAACACCAAGAAATTAACTTATCTCCCACATAACACAAGTATCCATATGTTGATCTTCTATCATCAGGATTACCTGCCCAATCTGCATCACTATATATTTTGATGTTTGTATCTGATGTAAAACCATAATACAAACCCTCTTTGAGTGTACCCTTAATGTACCTCAACAATCTTTGACCTGCAATCCAATGTTCTTTCCTAGGACAATGCATGAACTGAGACATAACTCCAACTGCATATGACAAGTCAGGCCTAGTTAATGTAGCATAGATCAGACTACCAACCAAACTCTGATATTGTTTCATGTCCTTGAACTCTTCACCTCCATATCTGCTCAATTTGTGATTCACCTCCATTGGAGTAGGTGCTACCCTACAATCATTCATTTTAAACTTGATTAACAAGTTTCTCAAATACCTTTCTTGAGTCACATACACTCCATGTTGAGTGTATGAAATCTCCATGCCCAAGAAATATGACAAGTCTCCCAAGTCACTCATTTTGAACTCTTTCTCCATTTGCTTCTTTAGGCTTTGAATGCCTTTCTCATCTGTACCTGTAAGAATTATATCATCAACATATATGCACATGTAAATGAACCCATCATCACTTGCTTTAACAAGCAAGCTACTATCTGCTTTAGATACTTGAAATCCAAGTTCTTTCAAGAACTTTACAAGTCTATAATTCCATGCCCTTGTGGCCTGCTTCAAACCATACAAAGCTCTCTTGAGCTTACATACATGATCTGGATACCTTCCATCTCTGAATCCTTGGGGTTTCTCCATGAAAACATCATCTGAAATATAACCATTCAAGAAAGCATTCTTCACATCTAATTGACATAATTTCCAACCTTTACATGCAGCAATAGCTATAAGTGTCCTGATGGTTGTCATCTTTTCCATAGGACTATAAGTCTCATCATAATCAATACCATATGTTTGAGCAAACCCTTTCACAACAAGTCTAGCTTTATACCTAGACACACTTCCATCTGCAAACCTCTTTGTCTTGTAGACCCATTTGCATCCAATGATCTTCTGGCTATTTGGTTTAGGAACCAAATCCCATGTCTGATTCTCCATCAATGCATCATATTCTTCATGTATAGCTTTCTCCCAATTTTCCTTGCCTTTTGCCTCTTCATATGTAGAAGGATCTTCATCTACCTTTATCATGTAAGCATAATCTTTGGTAGCCAAAAAAGAAGTATCATAGCTATACCTTGTAGGTTGCCCCTTGTGTCTTGATGACCTTCTAAGCTCTCCACTCCTTGATGTTTCTGGTTCATCACACTCAGTATCAAATCTTGGTATTTCCTCTACTTCAACCTGCACTTCATTATTCTCCTTTTCATCAAATATCTGAACCTTTGATTTACCTTTCTTTTGACTCACAAATTCTTCATCACCTCTATTAATATTGATTGTACCTGCATACCAAGTACCTTGCTCATGAAATGTAACATCTTTTGATACAAGAAATTTTTTTGTGAATGGATTCCACAACCTATATCCCATCTGCTTATCATCATAACCACTGAACACATACTTTTCAGCTTTAGGTTCCAATTTGTGCCTTAATTGTGATGGCACATATGCATATGCCAAACACCCAAATACTTTGCAATGATCCAAGGTAGGTCTCTTACCCCACCATGCCTCATATGGTGTCATACCCTGCAAGGCTTTACATGGTAATCTATTAACCAAATAAGTAGTTGTATTTACAGCCTCAACCCACAAATAATTTGGGCAATTTCTCTCCTTCATCATGGATCTTGCAAACTCAACAAGAGTTCTATTCCTCCTTTCTGCTACACCATTTTGTTGAGGAGAGTACCTGCAAGTAATTTCCCTTTTTATACCTGCATTCCACAAGTAATCACTGAACTCATTAGAGAAATACTCTCCCCCTCCATGTGACCTTAATCTCTTCAATTTATGGCCTGTAATTCTTTCTGCATACACATGATAATGTTTGAATGTATTGAATACCTATGACTTATCTTTGATTACATAAATAGTGATCCATCTGGTAGCATCATCAACATAAATCACATAGTACCTTGAACCATTGATACTGAAATCCTTTGAAGGTCCCCACACATCTGTGTGTACCAACTCAACCTTCTCTGAATACATAAAACATGCTTGGAATAAGATTGCTTATGAGCCTTACCTAGCTGACATGCTTCACATCTATATGGCATATGTTGACCTGCAACATTAGGCAATCCAAGCACTGAACCATTCTTAATCATGTCTTTGATACCTCTTTCATTGAAATGTCCAAGCCTCTTGTGCCAAAGATCTAACTCAGAGATCTTATGCCCTCCATAAGTGAACAAGGCATGATCAACATTACCTTGAATCTTCAATGTAAACAATCTTCCTTCTTTCTTCCCTGAAACCATCTATTTATACCCATTACTAGGGTCTTCCACAAACACTCCTTCATTAGAGAATCTAACTTCATAACCTTTTTCAACAATTTGTCCTACACTTATCAGATTCTTAGGAATTGTAGGAACATACAAGACCTTACCCAAGAGAGTGCTACCATCCTTAGCCATCACTGATCCAATTGACTTCACATTGTGCTTTGTATTGTCACCTGTTTGAACAACATGATTAGTTACCTTATTTTCCAAATCAGTCATCAAAGCTATGTTGCCACTTAGGTGATTGCTACAACCTGAGTCAATGTAGAAGACTCTTTGGTCTGCACTTTGCCTTTCACAAGTTGCATTCATTATCAATGTTGAATCCTCCTTCTGATCTGAAGCATAATTGTGGTAGGTATTGTTGTATTGTTGACTTTGGAATCGTCTACCTGAATTTCTTCCAAAGTAACCTCTACTACCTCTTCCTCTAAAGTTACCTCTTTGATTCCTGCCACCTCTTCCTCCTGAATTAAAATTGTGATTATATCCACCATTACTCTGAGTATTATGCCAACAATCATTAGCTAAGTGATTTGTCTTACCAAAAATCCAGTAAGCTTTGACTCCATCTTTATTATTCCTGCCTCTTCCTCTACCTTTGCCACCTCCTCTTCCTCTTAGGAAGTTAGCTTGACTAGTAGTTCCTTCATCTTCATTTGCTTATTGCTTTCCTTTGCTATTTTTCTTCTTATCCTTTGAGTACATTGCATGACCTATATTCTTGTCACTTTCACCTTTGACATCCTGCTCAAAGGTTAACATATGTCCTAGCAACTAATTTAAGTCAGGAGTAAAATGATCAAGTGATAATTCAGTGGAAAAAATGAATGGCTTCCATTTGTCATCACCTCTCAACCCTATGAGGATTTGCCTTACCAATTTATCCTCCTCAATGTCTTCATCAACAGCTCCTAATGCATGTGCAATTTCTTTCATCCTTGTTACATAATCTGAGATTGATTGAGAGGCCTTGTTCTTGAAAGTGGTAAATTCTGCCCACAAAGACGCCTTCCTTGACTTTGTGGTATTTTGGAAATGCTCCTCCAAGGCATTCCATATATCACTTGCACTTTCAAGACCTCTAATGTGAGGTAGCAAGTAGTCATTGACTGCCATATAGATAATGTTCCTAGCTTGAGCATCTCTTTTCATCCAATTCTTCAAATCTGATAATTCCTCCCTAGTTGGAACACTAGGATCTCTGAATTGTGGCTTTTCTTCTTCACTTGTAATGTAAGCTATCAAGTCTTTGCTCATTAGATGAGCTTCCATCCTCATTGACCATGCTGGATAGTTCTCTCTATCCAATTTCTCTATCTGAAGAGAATCTCCCATCCTTTCTTCACTTGTATATTGAATTCTTCAATCTTTATGAGTAATAGATGTACCTTCACTTCGAATAATACTCCTTTTGTCTTCCTTGGTGTCGTATGACCTTATTCTCAAGCTTTATCCTCAAGCTTTCACCTTTTGAACCTTCAGATGTTGAACTCTTTGGACCTGCAGCAGTCGGAATCCTCCTTCCTTCAATTCTGATGCTTCCTGCTCTGATACCACTGATGGAGAGTGTTAATCTCCAAAATAACAAGTTGCTCTTGTATTTAGAGCACCTCTATAACAAGAATAACTCAAACCTTCACCAATTTTAGACGATCAATACTCAATTGTCAAATTCTTGAACAAACTATGAAGAAGGAGATTGCATTGAAAGTCTGTTGCACATAATTCAATCATTGCCTTATCAATTGTGTAAATTTTTTTATAAAACTTTGTAGCAGGTGCCGCCTATAGATTGCACACCTTCTCCTAGTTGAATCACTCCAAAATGTTCAGTAGATCTTGAGAAATCAACTTCACAAGTCACCTATGTCTAAAATTGTTCTTCTCAGAAGTCGATTTAGACACCTATGACTTTAAACCTTTGGTTCTCTCAATCTAGAACCCATTTATGCAAATTCTTTTAGCCACTGGTAGCTTACCTTCCAAATTAAAGATTGAGTGCTTGCTTGCCCAAAAATTTATACTGTGGAAGGAGAACTGACCAAAACATTCGCATTGAATTTTGCACCTCCTGTAATTTCACTTCTTCTCAATTACATATGCAAATGTTCCTACACTTAAATCTCTCTGCCTGATCACAATTGAAAGCCAAACATTTGTACACAGGTCGATCACCTATAGACTTAGACTTGTACAAAAGCATTTCACAAAAGATTTAACACAGAAGGAGAAAACGCAGAAATATCGGGCGCAACACTTTCTTCATTTCTGAGAGAAATTACAACTGAGTGATGAGAGAGTCTTAACTCACTTCTAAGATGTCTAATGACACATACAACTTTTGATTACACTATTCTCATGCTCTCTCATACTTGGCCTGACATTTTCATAGTATATATATACAAAAAATTTACAATCTTATGACTTCTCAAGGATATAAGTGAACTATCTGTACATATGTGTACATATCTTCCTCTTCTGAATGTATTCTTCTTCCTTGCTTCACAACTTGAATCTTTCCTTCAAACCTTGACTTCAACTCTTCATCAAAACATCAATTGTTGATTGTCGTGCACCAACAACCTAGCCTTCCCCCTATAACTACCACCCTTCCATACAGTTCATTTATCCATCCCTTCTTTCCTTCCTTCCCCACCCTGCCAAGACCCCTTTTCCCATTCCCTCCTCCATTGACCTTCTCCCCCATCTCACCTCTCGAACCTACTATCATTCCTATTTCCCCTCTCCACCAAGCAGTACAAGAGACCCCATTTGTAAATTATTCAACAACATTTGTAAATCTTGTATTTACACCCACTCAAGAACCCACTATCACTCCACTATTCACGGTCAGTGCAAGTGAGCAGAAGACATAAGAGGCCATTATAGATATCGATAATTTGTTAAGAGCTCAAACCATTCGCAATGCGACGCTCATTAGAAACATGGGACTACTCAGACGCCACCTAGCAACAGCTAAAGATAAGAATGAACGCTTGCAAGAACACAATAGAGAGAACCTTGAAGTTGCTTTAGATCAACCGGAAGAACCCTTGAGTCCCAGTCATTTCAAAGCTGTCCCCTCTGAATCCATGAAGATAGTATTGGTAGATCATGTCGGACTACTAGAGGATTATGACAGTATGAATGAGGAATATCAAAAGCTAAAGGAAGAATAAAAAATATTACAGTTACAAGACCCTGTACAACAAGCACCACCGGTGCTTGCAGCCACATCTCCTGAAATCATGGAGGAACTCAATGCTTTACGGGCCCAAGTTTTGACTCTTCAAACACAGATAGCAGCATACAAAGCACCTCCTAGGTCAGATTCCCCACTGGAACTACCAACAGATGAAAAAACAATGACTATTCCAGTGGAGGACACTTTTGAAGAAGCTTACAAACCCCAACCCAACCCAGGTTCTTAGGTACCAATTATTAAAGTCTCTAACTTTATCGACATGTATTTTAATAGTTAAGATTTCTACAATGTTCTTTTCTTGGTTGATGTATGTTGTTCCTTCAAACTCAATTAGGTGGGTATTCTAATCCATAAGTGAGGCTTTAATTGAAAAAATTCTTCTAAAGGTACAGAACAAAGAACATTAGCTTCTTTTTTTCAAATCCTATACAGTGGCTAAAACTTCCTCAAAAGTTCTCTTCTCCATGCATCTTATTGTAGGGGCATAGACGAAATCTAACTTTTGTTCGTATTCAACAATGTAGTTTGGAAGTGTAGGCAAACTAATTGCTTCATCCTCTTCCCGATGATGGTTGGATAGGTCCTCTAAGTTTACTTCATGCTCCACCATGGATTGATTCTTAGAAGCAATTACTTGTGGGAAGGGAAAACTCTTATCTTTAGTCTCTCTCCACCTCCCTTCTTGAACTTTGGCCCATAAGTCATATGGCCAATCATCGTCTACCTCAGAAATTATTGAATCTATGTATATGTTCACCAATCCTAACTCTTCTTCAATTTCCTTAGTTGGTTCTTACTTCTTCTGCTTTGAGCTTCTTAAACATCCCTAAAATGTCTCTTTTGAAATTTGCATTTCAAGGAGATTGAGTATTCATGGATCTAGCATAGTTATTAAAATTTCAATTGACTTCTTGCATACTTTTGTGAGACATTGGTGTATAGCGAACATTCCATGTGTGCATAGGACATGGCTTAGTGATAGCCAAGGTCCTTAGATTAAAGGTTATCCTAAGGTATTCAATGGTAATGTTGAGGATGTATAGGTCATGGGACCTTATCGCCATATATATGTATAGCTCAATATTTTGATCATAATGCTAACTAGGAAGGTTGGATTGGTGTGTTTTAAAGTTCTATGCATAGGTGAGACAATGATCTAAAATATAATAGAAGGGCATAGAACCTCGTTTGGAGTTCTGAAGTGCCAAAATTTTGAAAACAATACACTTTTGGGTAGTAACTTGAGTAGCAGGTCCATTTTTGGGTAGTAACTTGAGTTTTACAGCTTGGATTGAAGTGATTCAAGTTGTTATGCGTGGCATGGAAAGAGGCCACAAGTTTGTAGAAGAACATAGGTCTAGATTATGAGTGCTAAGTCACCAAAGTTGCAGAATATAGAGCATCAGTGTTATAAGTGAAGGTGAAATTGATATCAGATGTGTGTTTTGTGTATATCTTGAGCTACACATCTCCGATTAAGAAATTATTTATATCGTTATGTAGGTTATAATTAGAGGAAAAGCTCAAATTTAGAGGTTATCATCCGATTGAGACATTCTTTATATCATTATGTAGGTTAGCATCAAAGGAAAAGCTCAAATTCAAAGGTTATCATCTTTTAAACAACACAACATAGAGTAGTATATTTTCACCATAAGAACCCGAATTGCTTTTGGAGGTTCATTTTGTTGTGGAACTTCTTCGCGAGAGATTTTTTGGTGTGCGAGCTCTTATTTTTAGACCTAGAAGGCATTGTCCATGTATGATCACTATGGTAGCTCCTCGATATGACAGTAGAGCATGGAGTCTTTTCATGGGTTTGGCATGTGAGATGACATTGTGGTATACCTTTTGAGGTTTATGTCATCATCACTTTTATGATAGCATTATCAGTGGATGTATAGTGGCATTGTGGTCTATATCTTGTGTATGCCACTTGGTTATAGATTTACTTTCCAATTGCACATAATTATATGAGAGTTTATTTTGGATCTTGATTGGTACTTGTATCCTTGCTTTTATGCAAGTACATGATCTAGATTGAAGCATTAGTTGCACATCCATTTGTCATCTTGATTGGCTATTATTTTAGCATGATGTTGGAGTCATAGGTAATATCCTTACTTTTCTTTATTTTTCATTAATGATTCATGCTTTCTTCACCTTCATCATGACCATCATCATCCTCACCATCTCCCACCTCCATCTCCACCGTCACAAAAGTTTCAGTTTTTTTGGTCATATTCCCTTCCCCACCTCATTCCCCTCATTTTCCTTGTGAGAGAGAGCAACAAAAAGCGATTATGCACTCTACTTTTGTGTGTTTTTTGAGCTATTGCTGTAGGTTTTAGCTATATCATCATCTCGAGCAGCTTGTGCAAGTACGATAAATTTTTGCATACATCTTGAGATGACAACCTCTATCTATCATTAGAAACATAGAAAGTTTTTATTTTGTGTTTTCATGCATGGCAGATAAAGCACACCATTAGAGCACTCCAAATCATTATAAAGTTCTTAAAGATCTATGGTTTTCCTATCTATGGCAATAGAACAAAACTATAGTAGATGACAGACACCATGTATTGCAAGAGACACCCATCTATCGTGACATACACCCATCTATTGTGATAGACACCATCTATTATTGGTACATTTAGCAAGCCTTGATGCTTGACCACAGATCAAAGGCTTATTTCACATCTTGAGCATGACTATTCATAAGTCACATATGAACACCTGTTGTGAAGAAGGTCCTAAATCCATAATTAAGAAAGAATAAATCTTCTTTAGTGGTTTTTTTTATTGCATTATGTCTTTTTTTTTTCAATTTATCTCCTTATGTATACCTAATGTAACAAAGTGATAGTGGAAGGTAACTAGTCACAATCCTTTGCATAAATGAATGGCAAAGACGAGCAGATTTAGTATGCTTCTATAATTTTATTCTTTTGCATGCAAAAATATTGAAGACCTTTGATACCCTTTTGGTAAGAAAATGAAAATTAGAAAGACTTGTACTAAGCGTAGTACACACACTTTCAAGAAAATGTGCCAAAAGGCACACAACATTTACAATATGTAAAAAGTGAAAGAAATTGGAGATGCTTGGAGAGTTGAGTTATCAAGTGGTGAAGTTGTTTCAACAAACCATCATAGGACTAGCTCGAGATTTTTGGATATGTAAATTGGCCCTTGTAGGCTTGTGGTTAGTGAAACAAAGCCCAACAGGTACTTTGGAACATCAACAATGAAGAAGTTGATGCAAAGTTGATGCAAAATAGATAACTCGCTCCTTGATTAGCTGAAAAAAACCTTCCAAAAATGGATGGAAGTTATGACTTCAAATATTGAGAGCAGCTAGCATAGCTCGAATCCGAAGCATTCATCTTCAGGGAGTTTCATACATAGGGTTGGATTGCTAAAATGCATAAAGGTCCTAATTTATATCCAGAAATGAAGTAGCAATCACTTTAACACTCATTGGATGTGATCCTGATTTTTTAGGGATGTACAAACAATGACCCAGAGATTGTAAAACTGAGATTTCTCTAACATTACTAAACCAAATGACTTGAAATTTCTAAACACTAACTATACAGTTATACCTTTACAATAAATGCTTAAATACTAGATTAGGATCTTTGTAGAGAGAATAGCTATCTGTACACAATTAGTAAGTTTGAGTCAGAAGGAGCACATAATAGAACTAGCACCAAGCAATGATCAAAGGGTATATGTATTGCTTCAAATCAAAACTCTTCTTAATAAAATGTTTTGGAGTCTTGATATAGAATCTTAAGGATATGACCATGCCTTTTCTTCTTCAATTTGAAATCAAAATTAGGTGGCTTTGGTAGCTTAGATTTATTGGAATCTTTTCCTATAATCTAGGAAAAGAGAAAGTTGAAGTCGTATCTACTTCTTGATTAATTTATTGATTGATTGAGAATTGATCTCAACCACTTCTAACTGTGGCTTTTAGGGCTTTTACTCTTTTGTTTTACAAAGGTAAATACCTTTTACATTACAAGAAATGATCATAAGTGATCAACCAATCAATACAAAGAAATAATGTGCAGATAAGTGCTATTCTTCAAGGTACATATATGGGTAGATTGTGCCATAACATCCAAATGATGGATTTGATGAGTAGCATATCCACCTCAAGCATAATGCAATCTTGATGTTCTAGCAGCCCCCCCTCAAGCTAAAGTATGCTTGAATCTTCATTCTTTGATAGGTTGAATACCTACCATAGGTCTGAATCTACAAAGCTTTATCTCATTAAGTGCCTTTGTCATCATGTTTGCTATTTTCTTCTCACTAGGAACAAATGAAATGCCAATTTCCTTTGCCATAAGATTCTCTCTTACAAAACAGTAATTGACTTCTATGTGCTTTGTCTTTGCATGAAATATTCGATTTGCAGCGAAATGCATGGATCTTACATTATCTCCAAGTAAGTGAGGTTTAGAACTTACAAGTTCCAAATCTAAGTACAAATCCTTAAGCCATATTGCTTCTTGATTTGCAATAGTTAGACATCTATATTCTACTTACAGTTGAAGACAAAGCAACTATTGGTTGCTTCTTCAAACTGCATGATACCAATTTTTAACGTGTAAATGCTAAGCATCCAGAGGTAATTCTTCTATCATCCTTTGATCCTATCTAATCTGCATCTGAATAGATTTTGATATTCAAACTTGAAGAGTAAGAATAGTAGATACCTTCATTAAGTGTCACTTTGAGGTAATTGAGTACTCTCTTTGCAGCATCCATTGGTGGCTCTAGATGAGTGCATAATTGACTAGGCACTCCCACACTGTATGATATGCTTGGTGTTGTGTGAGTAGGATATATCAAGCTATCAACTAAGTTTTGATACTCTTTAGGATCATTAATCTGCTCATAAGGACTTAATCTATGATTCAATTCCAAAGGTGTACTTGCAAGCTTTGTGTTCTCCATTCTAAACTTGAGACATAGGTCTTTAATGTATCTTCTCTTAGTTAGATACATCCCTTCATGTATATAAATCACTTGCATACCTAGGAAGTATGTGAGATGACCTAACTCACTGATTTTGATCTCATCTTGCATATGTCCCTTGATCGTTTGAATGGCATTCAAATCATCACCTATGACAATAATATTATTTACATATACACATAGATAGACAACCTCATTGTGATCCCTTTTCATGAGTAAAGAAGGATTTGAGTTGCTAGGTTTGATCACTTGATCTTGAAGGTATGTAACCAACATGTAGCTCCAAGCCTAGGAGTTTGTCTAAAACCATACAATGCTATCTTAAGCTTTCAAACAAAAGATGTATGATTAGGTTTTTCAAAACCTAGAGGTTGTGACATATATACCTCATCTAAAACATGGCCCTTTAGAGCCCTGGGGTCTTAGTTGTCTTATCTAGGGCTGTGGGCTAGGATTAGCATATATAACATTAGCATAGTCTGGCTCCCAGTTGGGTTCCAATGGTGTGCTCTCATATATCGCACAACCACATACAACTTCCTCCGATGATCTCTTTTTGTAGTGATCCCTTTTCCGTCTCCACATCATCCTCTAGCCGACATGGCCTCTCTCTCTCTCTCTGCAAATTTCTTTGGTATGCCCATTTGGGTTCTCTCTCTCTCTCTCTCTCTCTCTCTCTCTCTCTATATATATATATATATATATATATATATATATATATATATATATATATATATATATATATATATATATATATATATATATATATATATATATATATATATATATATATATATATATATATATATATATATATATATTTATCATTCTCATGTTGCCGTTGACTTCTCCACTGCCATAACCTCATCAGAGCCGACTTTCTCTCTCTGTGTGTACTCACACATCCTTTGGATATCTATACAAAAACTTGCTAACATTGATCACCGCCAATCCTGGCGTTAGCTTTGCCTCTCTGATGAGCTCTAGATGCATCCTCAATGACAGAAAAACTCCAATTCTAGGTGGACGCGGGGAATGAAACAGTTCTGACGAGTAGAAATAGGGAGAGCCTAGTGATCGAACTGCAGGATTCTTTTCACAGACTTAACACCGAACTGGAAGGAGAATTTTGTGTGTTTAGTACTTTGGTTTTCTGTATTTTCGGCCCTCTTCAGAGCTTCCGTATGCTTCGCTTCTGCTTCCCACTCCTGATACTATTTGTGTTGAGCATCTTTGCTAGCCCATCCATTTCCATGCCCAATTATCCAACAGATGCTTCTGGTTTCTTTTCATCATGAAGTAAGAAGGCATCTCTCTCGACAGTGCGTAGCTCTTGCTTGATTTCTTTCCGGCTGTCTGTACAGCACATGCCTCTCTCTCTCTCTCTCTCTCTCTCTCTCTCTCTCTCTCTCTCTCTCTCTCTCTCTCTCTCTCCCCGTTCTCACCTTCTGCGCACGGCGTTCCCATCAATATCTCGCATGATCGAATCTTAGTAAACATCATCGATGCCTTGCATCGAGCTCCATCGTTCATGTTGTGTGATTTACAATGACGCGAATTATCATCGTCATCAGCATAATTCATATAATAGTCCCTGCATAACACAGATTGCTAACTAGAATCTAACACAGATTGCTAACTAGAATCTGAGAGCCAAATCTCTTATGCTCTTCAACCGTCGCAATTCAGAGCTCTTATTCTGCTCTGTTTCACCATAACTATGTTCTGATCTCGAAGTCCAAACTACAAATCGTGAGCTCGAGCATTGATCTATACGGGTGATCTTCATCATACGTTGACTCTAGGACTATTATCAGCAAATAACTAGTGCCGGGTACATGTAGATGCCCCAAACATGGTCACTTACTCTTAGTTTGTTGATTAACAAAACTCTTCCCTTAATGAATTAACATCAGACACTGGTCATCTAAGACTCATCTTGAGGCCTCTTACGGTATCTCTCTCTGCATTGGCAGACAGCGCCGACATATCCGAGTCTCTCTCTACGCGTCGTCAACCCCCAATCTTTCTCTCTCTAAGATATACCCTTGGGAACAAATACATAAAAAGAAAAAAAAATGGTGATCATTCTCGTTGTAGTAATCCTGAGAAATTTTCATCTGTCTCGTATTTACTCAATTCTGATTCTCCTTATGTTTAACTCCTATGCTAACCTTAAAGGAATCACTTCAGTGTCATTATCATTACAAAACCGTAAACTAGAGTGTGATTGTCATCTCTCTTTCTCGGACATAGTCCAAACATAATGGCTAAGCATGAATGTGAAAGGAATGGACAACAGAGGGGTACGAGGTTCCCCTGGAGAGGTGCTCCACAAAACAGAACCACGAGGAAAACAAATGAGGTTTGGATCCCTATTTATAGGTTTTCCCCCTTCTTTCTTCGGACTCCTCTCTAGAAACTTCTAACCCCCTTTCTCAAACTTTCTATTTTTGGATTCTCTTTTTTATTTTTCTTGGACGAAGGTTTTTTGGTTTCACACTTAACGTTCAATATTAAATCAATTAATGGGTTAGACTTAAGATAAATGATAAATCTAAGGGTCTAACCTAGGATCTCCATGGGGTGAAATTCAGGTTTTCAAGTGATTTCAAGGGGTTTCAAAGATCAAACCTATTTTGCATCTCATAACCATTTTAATCAACAAAAAGATGCACAATTTATAACTCTTCCTCAATCAAAACATCACAACAAAACCAAAAAAAAAAACAATGAACTTGGAAAAACTTGATGTATACTTCCCTGAGGGGTCTCATCCCGACAACGGAGCCATAATTCTCTTGTCAGATCATCTTGGAAGGCATCCCAATTGATGCACTGGGGATGTTTGGCTATGGTGTCATGTAATACTCTACGTACATAGCCTTCTCCCATGCAAATAAATGAAGTAGGTATGTTGGTTCTAGTGCAAACACTTCCAAGTGATATTCCCAAAATCTTCTCATGAACATATCTTCAAAGTTCTGTTTGTAATAGGTAGGGAGGTATTTTATACACGCATGCTAGGCATTAGCTACTCTGATGCTTGGGTTCATGCTCATGTCATACACCAAATCATAGTTTCCATTTGTGAATCCTGGTAGAGCTACTTGTGGTGCTTGTGTATTCGGAAACATGAATGAATTTGACAAAAATGTTCTAGATAAAGGAAGCACTCGAGATAAGATTTCCAATGAATGTTTAAACTCTACAATTGGATACATATAATGAGAGATATGATTCTCACAAGTAGACTACCTAGAAGTTGGTATGCGGCTAGACATAGTCTATGAGAGTGAAGAGAATGAAATAACTCAAACCAAATGAACTAGCTACAAGGGGACTTCCATGCCTTCTTCCTCTATCATTGAGTGTCCTCCCTTGCCTCTTTTATAGCCAAGTGACCAAAAAATCTCATGATGAATATGAGAGCTGTTCTCCATAACTTCTCCACTACTTTGGACAGCCACTCCTCTTACACTTCAGTTTTTGGATCTGATTCTCTTTTGGTTGATTCAAGTTTGGCCTCCACTACTTGCTGAAGTAAATGCTTCCATTTTTCATTTTTGTCTTTCTCTTCTACTTGAAGAAAAAATCTTTTGCAAAAATATATATGACCTTACTTCTTTATTTTTAACACTCCCCCTCAAGCTCACATGTGAGCTTGCACCTTCGGCCATATCTTGCAAGTTGATGTCATCCTTGAACCTCTTTAGCTTAGAAATGTCTAAGGACTTTGTAAACATGTCTGCAACCTGGTCATTAGTTCCAATGAAATTTATATCCACATCCTTGCTCAAGACTTTTTCTTGAACATAATGATAATGCACTTCTATGTGCTTACTTCGTGCATGAAACATTGGATTGTTTGTCAAGTGAATGCTTGACATGTTGTCACCATAAATGGGAATGGTCTTCACCTGCACATCAAGATTTTCCAAGAGCTTCTTAATCCACATAGCTTCACAAGTTGCAAAGATTAATCCCCTATATTCAACTTCTGTAGATGATAGTGCAATAGTAGGTTGCTTCTTCGAGCTCCATGTGATAGTTTTGCTACCTATCATGAACACATACCCCGAAGTGGATCTTCTATCTTCCTTCAAACCAGCCCAATCAGCATCAGTGAAGCCCTTTACCTGTAATTCTTCATCATATCTATAAAACAAGGCATGATTGATTGTGTGCTTCACATATCTTAGCACTCATTTGGCTGAATTTAAATGTTCACTTGTTGGAGCTTGCATAAACTGCGAAAGAACTCCAACAATATAACACAAATTTGGTCTTGTGATCATAGCACAGATCAATGAACCTATAATACTCCTGTATGTAGTTACATCATGTAACTTCTCTCCATCATTTGAGCATAGCTTCACATTTGTGTCCATAGGTTGAGCGAGTGGTTTGCATTCACTCATTCCAAATCTGAGAAAAACATCCAACAAGTACTTTCTTTGCATCAAGTAGATGCCATCTTTCCCATAGACTATCTCAATGCCTAAAACATATTTCAGCTCACCAAGATCTAAAATTTTTTAAACTCCTTACCGAGTTTTCTTTTTATCTCTTGTATTCCTACAACATTACTTCCTGTTATGATGAGATCATCAACATATATGCAAATATATACATGCTTGCCTTCTTCTTTCTTCATGTAGAGAGAGGGATCTGCACTACTTGGACTATACCCAGACCTTGTGAGGTACTCAACCAATCTTTGATTCCAAGCACCTGGTGCTTGCTTCAGCCCATAGAAAGCTTTCGTCAATCTACAAACAAAATCTGGATGCTTTCTATCTTCAAATCCAATTGGTTGACTCATGTATAACACTTCTTCAAGTTCACCATTGAGACAAGAGTTTTTTTATGTCAAGTTGATACAATGGCCATCTCCTTACTGCACTCACTCCAATCAAGGTTCTAATTGTTCCCATCTTTGCAACCGGGCTGAAAGTCTCTTCATAGTCGATGCTGTGAGTTTGCTTGAATCCGTTTGCTACTAGTCTAGCTTTATGCCTAGCTAAAGAACCATCAGCGTTTCTCTTTATTTTAAGCACCTATTTATTTGGAACAATCATCATACCTTCAGCCTTCGGAACTATCCCATGTGTGATTGTCCTTGAGAGCTTTTATATCTTCTTGCATAGCTTCTTGCCATTCTTTTTGTGTACATGCTTCTTCATATGCATCCAGTTCTTTGCCTTTGACGAGTTGTATCATATATGCAAAAAACTTTGCAATAAAACTATCATAGCTCAGCTTTTCAATTGGATACCTTGCTCTTGAAGACCTCCTTTCAATTCCTTTTGAACATTGCTTCTTCAACCGGTTGAGCTTTACCTTTGGTGTAATCACCTCTTCATACTCTTCTTCACTTGCATTTCAATCACTATTTTGGGCAGCACTTGTAGCTTCAAATCTTCATAACTTGATGTTGGTGATGAGGAATGACTCCTTAGTCTCCCCTTCCATGTTAAGCTTTCTCCAACTAATGTAGAAGCTTTTGGACCTGACATTTGAGTGCTTATTTGCTGAAATTCTTCTTGGACAACACCATCATCATCTTCGCAATCTTTTTCAAGACTCTTCTCTTTCCCTTTGTCTACAAACCATGGCTTAGCTCATCAAATACCACATCTCGTGAGACTCCTAGCTCCTTTTTCACCGGATTGTAGCACCTGTATCCCTTTTGCTCTGATGAATATCCAATGAAAATACATTTTTCTGACTTTGCCTCCATCTTTGTCCTTAGTTCTTGAGGGATGTGAACATAACACACACATGCAAAAACTTTGAGATGTGTAAGGTCAGGTTTCTTACCGGAATAAACCTCCTCGGGAGTTAGATTATGCACTCTAGCCGTTGTGCACTTGTTCATCAAATAAACAGCCGTACTAGTTGCTTCAGCCCAATAGTTTATTGGCATCTTCATCTCATTGAGCATGCATCTTGCAACTTCTATGATATGTAGATTTTTCCTTTAGCTATTCCATTTTGTTGAGGCGTGTACCTACATGTAAATTGCCTCTTGATGCCATTTTCGTAAAGAAAATATGAAAATTCTTTGAAGAAATATTCTCCTCCTCCATCGGACCTCAAGGTCTTTATGTAGCATCATGTTTCCTTTTCTACATGTGCTTTAAATCTCTTGAACATGGAGAGCACATCTTATTTTTGTTTTATGCAAAACATCCTTACTTTTCTTGAATGATCATCAATAAAGTGACAAAATATCTATTACTAGCCATGGATGGTTTTTGTGATTGTCCCCATACATCCATATGTATCAGGTCGAGGACATTCCTTGCCACATAGTTGCTCTTCTTGAATGGTTGTTGAGTTTGCCTTCCTAGTTGGCATGCTTCACAAAACTCATGTAGTCCAACATCATTGAATCTTGGAAGACCTCTTACCACTTCAAGGTTGCTCATGTCCTTGAGCTTGGGAATGTTGATATGTCCAAACCTTTTGTGCCACAAATTGATTTCATCAATCCTCTTATTTTGGAACTAAATATACATCACCTTTCCATGTGGTTGCTGAATGTCCAAAGTGAACATCCTTCCTTCTTTCCTTCCTTGCGCAATGACCTTGAATCCTTCTTGTGGATTCTTTATATAGCAAACTTTTTCATTGAAGATAACATGATATCTTTTCTCTACCATTTGTCCTACAAAAATCAAATTCTTTGCAATAGTAGGAACATGAAGAACATCAACCAATATCTTCTTATTTCCAACCTTGATATCTACAACATGCTCAATTGCATGTTGAGTTTCATCATCGATATCCACACATCCTTTTCCACTTGGAGCTTGTAGCTTTGTGAATAAATCTCCTTGGCATGTCATATGGTTGCTGCAACCTGAACCTATGAACCATTTTTATCATCACTTCTTGAGTTGTTCTACTCATGCTTCATGGCAAGCATGGTTTGCTTGTCTCCTTCACTTGATGTAGTCGCATAATTATTTTGGCTCCTTTGGTTGCCTCCATTCAGCCTTCCAGTCTTTAGCCAACAACCATTTGCATAATGTCCTAGTTTACTACAATGATAACATGTTATACCTTTATGAGTATTGTATGAACCTCGACCTCTTCCTCTATTTCTTCTTTGACCTCTTCCATGTGTGTTGTCATTTGAGTTGTCCTTGTTGTCCTCCGAGTTGTGTTGGCTGGAATTTGTGTTCTTGTAGCTTCTTCGTCTTCCTCTCGAGCCTCCTCTTGAGTTCCTTCCTCTACCTCATCCTGCATATAATATTTGACTATGGCTATCCTTACCTTTGTTGCCGTCTCCTTGTTGAGCAACCTCTTCAGCCACAAGATTTGGTATTATCTCGTCGAATGTTGGTAGAGGGTCTCTATAAAGAATGTTTGTGCTGAGGGGCTTCCACTTTTCTTCACTCCTCAAGCCATTGAGGGCTATTTGGACAATGTCTTCCTCTTCTATCTTGCATCCAACTCATGCTAGATGATCTCGAAGCTCCTTGATCCTCAATGTATACTCACTAATGCTTTGGTTTGAGCTTTTCCTCAGACCTTCTTAGGATCAAGACTTTTTCCAATAGTTGAATCTTCAAATGAAAACTCGTACCAAATGAAAACTCCAATGAACTTGAAACATTTGTTCACTCAAATTAGACACTTAGGGCTTTCAAATGAGCTATCAAACACTACATTTGGAGTAGTTTTGCGTTGGCAACTCTTTGCCTCAAAAAAGACCACCTATCCACTCTGTTAAGCTGAAAACTAGACTTCACTAAAAACTGAGTAACTCACACAGCATAAAGAACTTGATGAAATTGTTCTAGAAATAGAACAAATGTTTAAACTCTAAAATTGGATACATATATTGAGAGATATGACTCTCACAAGTGTTGGGAAAGATGGATGGATGCACTCTGAGATTCAGTAGGTGCTGCTAAACCTGCTTTGCACTAGCCCTCCTTTACTGCAGAGTTGATTAGTGCACTTGCTTAGCTTCCAAATGATGCCAAGAAATCATGTATGTACTTTGCAAATGATGTGTGTATTGATCAAATCAAAACAGATTACTTGATACTTCATAAATCCAAGAAAACTTGCTATTTTGGTAACTACACCTGCTCAAAGTTTTGCTCAGTGTGACCAGCACAGTTGCAATTGATCAAATTACTTCTAGGGGTATTAAACTAGCTTAACAAGCTACCATTTGCAAGTGGAATGAGATAAAATGATGAACTATACTCAGAGAAATTGATTTAGCAAAGTTATGATTACTCCCGACTTTTTAGGAGTGCTGCAGAGATTGACCAGAGTGTACTTCGATGACGATTTCTCACAAACGACTGAATACAATCACTTGAAACTTTGTATGATTGTAGAAAACTTTGAGCTGAATCTAGCAAGCTTTGAATCACTTGATTTGGTGGAGTAATCACTGAGATATGCCCTTGTGAAGTTGACAAAGTTGGATGTAGAAAACTCAGAGAACACAGAAGTGATAGATGTAAATGTATGTATTAATTCACATTGATATACATTCCCATTGGCATGATTTACATTGCCAAATGGTACTCAGAGGTGTAGGCTATGGCGTAGACCTCACACTCTCAATGATCAGTAGTGTAAGTCTCGGGAAAATGGACTAATGTAGCCGCGACTTTTCAAGATACATCTTATATATGAAGTGATTAATTCAAATTCAAATTCTTAGCTCCCTATAATCAAGCCTCTAAAAATATGGAGTTATTCTCTCAATCACATGTCCTACTTTTTCACGAATCAACCAAGTAGGTTGTATACAAAAGATTCCAAGTCATTTAGACTTTTACAAGGGGTAAAGTGGTAACAAACCACTAGTCTATGTTCCTATGATTTGTCCATTCATGTGAGTTCTTCATGATGAGTTCCAAGCCAAATGTGTAGGCTTGCTTCTTACACCAACAGCTCCCCCTCAAGCCAAACATTTTGGCTTAAGTCTTCATCTTCATCCTTCAAGTATATCCTGCAATCCAATCATGGATTTGAACCTGCAAAGTTTATTTGCATCCAAAGCTTTAGTGAGTAAATCTGCACATTGCATGTTTGTTGACACATAAGTCAACTAAATGTCCTTGCTTATCATATTCTCCCTGACATAGTGATAATGTACTTCTATGTGTTTGGTCCTTGCATGGTAGATAGGGTTGGCAGCAAGGTGCAAAGAGCTACTGTTATCTCCAAAGATAATTGGAGGTCTTGTGTATAGACTCAATTCTGTATACAAGAGTTTAATCCACATTGCCTCTTGGGTGGCATTGGCTAGCCCTCTATACTCTGCCTCTGTGGAAGACAATGCAACTGTTGGTTGCTTCTTTGCAGACCAAGAGATGGGTTTGTCACCTGCAAAAAATATGTATCCTGATGTGCTCCTCCTATCATCCTTGCAACCTGCCCAATCTGCATCTGAATAAACCTTTATGTCAATATCAGAAGTGTAAGGGAAGTATAGACCATGACTCTGTGTACCCTTGAGGTACTTTAAGATCCTCTTGGCAGCCTCTAGGTTGTTAAAAATAAAGAAGTAAGCTCGTATATATTTTTGCAAAAAGGATTTTCTTCAAGTAGAAGGAAAATACAAAAATGAAAAATAAAAGCATTTACTTCAGCAAGTAGTGGAGGCCAAAAGAGAATCATTCAAAAGAGAATCAAATCCAAAAGCTGAACTGTAAGAGGAGTGGCTGTCCAAAGTAGTGGAGAAATGATGGAGAAGAGCTCTCAAACTCATCATGAGAGTTTTTGGTCACTTGGCTATAAAAGAGGCAAGGGAGGACACTCAAGAATAGATCAAGAAGGCGTGGAAGCTCCCTTGTAGCTACTTCATATGTTTTGAGTCATTTCGTTCAGTTCACTCTCATAGAGTATGTCCAGCCGCACACCTATTTTTACATAGTCTACTTGTGAGAGTCACATCTCTCAATATATGTATCGGATTTTAGTGTTTAAACATTCGTTGAAAAGCTTATCTTGAGTACTACCTCTCTCCAGAACAGTTTTATGAAGTTCTTTATGCTCTATGAGTTACTCAGGTTTTAGTGAAGTCCAGTTTTCAACCTAGCTGAGTAGACAGGTAGTCTGTTTTGAATCAAATAGTTTCCAACTCAAACCTACTCCAAATTGAGTGTTTGATATCTCATTTGAAAGCTCTAGGTGTCTAATTTGAGTGACTAAAGTTTCAAGTTCATTGGATATTTCAGTTGGTACCAATTTTCATTTGAAGGTTCTACTATTGGCAAGAGTCTTGATCCTGAGAAGGTATTCTACACTTTCCGCTGCGATTAGGAGAGGAATTCTCCAACAATTGGTATCAGAACCTTGGAGTTTGAAGATTCAAAGCATTGGAACTGAACTGAAGCAAAGGAGAAGCAACAAATCAAGGGGGAGCTTCGCGAAGTCAAGAAAGAGCGCCACAATATACTTGAGGTAAACTTCAATCTTGGAAGTTTGCAATGGCTCATTTAGGACAACAAGTTGAGAAGTTAGACAAAGATAATTATCAATCTTGGAGGTATAGAATGATAAATTACCTTAAAGGTAAAGGTTTATGGAGTCTAGTTAGTGGAGATGATCCACAACCGATGGACCTTGAAGGTCTCAACATTACTCCGGCACAAAGGAGACAATTTGCTGATTGGGAAGAGGGGAATGGAAGGGTGATGTTCCTCATCTCACAAGTTATTTCTAACACTATGATTGGTCATGTGCAAAGCTTAGAAACAACCAAGAAAGTTTGGGAAGCATTGGAGAAGGTGTATGCTACCTCAACAAGGTCTCGAAGGATGCAACTCAAGAACGAGCTCAACAACATGAAGAAAAGCTCAAACCAAAGCATTAGTGAGTATACATTGAGGATTAAGGAGCTTCGAGATGAGCTAGCATCAGTTGGATGCAAGATAGAAGAGGAAGACATCGTCCAAACAGCCCTCAATGGCTTGAGGAGTGAAGAAAAGTGGAAGCCCCTCATCACAAACATTCTTTATAGAGATCCTCTACCAACATTCGACGAGATTATACCAAATCTTGTGGCTGAAGAGGTAGCTCAACAAGGAGAAGGCAACAAGGGTAAGGACAGCCATAGTCAAATGTTATATGCAGGAAGAGGTAGAGGAAGGAACTCAAGAGGAGGCTCAAGAGGAAGAGGAAGAAGCTACAACAACACAAATTTCAGCCAACACAACTTGGAGGACAACAAGGACAACTCAAATGACAACACACATGGAAGAGGTCGAGGAAGAAATAGAGGAAGAGGTCGAGGTTCATACAATCCTCATAAAGGTATAACATGTTATCATTGTGGTAAACTAGGACATTATGCAAATGATTATTGGCAAAAGAATGGAAGGCTGAATGGAGGCAACCAAAGGAGCCAAAATAACTATGCGAGTACATCAAGTGAAGGAGACAAGCAAACCATGCTTGCCATGAAGCATGACTACAACAACTCGAGAAGTGATGACCAAAAATGGTTCATCGATTCAGGTTGCAGCAACCATATGACATGCCAAGGAGATTTATTCACAAAGCTACAAGCTCCAAGTGGAAAAGGATGTGTGGAGACTGGCGATGAAACTCAACACGCAATTGAGCATGTTGGAGATATCAAACTTGGAGACAAGAAGGTATTGGCTGATGTTCTTCATGTTCCTACTATTGCAAAGAATTTGATTTCAGTAGGACAAATGGTAGAGAAAGGATATCATGTTATCTTCAATGAAAAAGGCTGATTTATAAAGAATCCAAAAGAAGGATTCAAGGTCATTGCTCAAGGAAGGAAAGAAGGAAGGATGTTCACTTTGGACATTCAACAACCGCATGGAAAGGTGATGTATATTCAGTTTGGAAACAAGAGGATTGCTGAAATCGATTTGTGGCACAAGAGGTTTGGACATATCAACATTCCCAAGCTTAAGGACATGAGCAACCATGAAGTGGTAAGAGGTCTTCGAAGATTCAATGATGCCGGACTACATGAGTTTTGTGAAGCATGCCAACTAGGAAAGCAAACTCGACAACCATTCAAGAAAATCAACTATGTGGCAAGGAATGTCCTCGACTTGATACACACGGATGTATGGGGACCATCACAACAACCATCAGTGGCTGGTAATAGATATTTTGTCACTTTTATCGATGATCATTCAAGAAAAGTATGGCTGTTTTGCATAAAACAAAAATCAGATGTGTTCTCCATGTTCAAGAGATTTAAAGCACAGGTAGAAAAGGAAACAGGATGCTACATAAAGACCTTGAGGTCCGATGGAGGAGGAGAATATTTCTTCAAAGAATTTTCATATTTTCTTTACGAAAATGGCATCAAGAGGCAATTTACATGTAGGTACACGCCTCAACAAAATGGAATAGCTAAAGGAAAAATCTACATATCATAGAAGTTGCAAGATGCATGCTCAATGAGATGAAGATGCCAATAAACTATTGGGCTGAAGCAACTAGTACGGCTGTTTATTTGATGAACAAGTGCACAACGCTAGAGTGCATAATCTAACTCCCGAGGAGGTTTATTCCGGTAAGAAACCTGACCTTACACATCTCAAAGTTTTTGCATGTGTGTGTTATGTTCACATCCCTCAAGAACTAAGGACAAAGATGGAGGCAAAGTCAGAAAAATGTATTTTCATTGGATATTCATCAGAGCAAAAGGGATACAGACCATGGTTTGGAGACAAAGGGAAAGAGAAGATTCTTGAAGAAGATTGCGAAGATGATGGAGGTGCTGTCCAAAAAGAATTTCAGCAAACAAGCACTCAAATGTCAGGTCTAGAAGCTTCTACATCACTTGGAGAAAGCTCAACATGGAAGGGGAGGCTAAGGAGTCATTCCTCATCACCAACATCAGCTTATGAAAGATCTAAAGCTGAAAGTGCTGCCCAAAATAGTGATTCAAATGCAAGTGAAGAAGAGCATGAAGAGGTGATCACACCGAAGGTAAAGTTGAACCGGTTGAAGAAGCAATGTTCAAAAGGAAATGAAAGGAGGTCTTCAAGAGCAAGGTATCCAATTGAAAGGCTGAGCTATGATAGTTTTATTGCAAAGCATTTTTCATATATGACACACGTGGTCAAAGACAAAGAACCGGAAGCATATGAAGAAGCATGCACACAAAAAGAATGGCAAGAAGCTATGCAAGAAGAGATGAAAGCTCTCAAGGACAATCACACATGGGAGCTAGTTGCAAAGGCTGAAGGTATGAAGATTGTTCTAAATAAATGGGTGTTTAAAATAAAGAGAAATGCTGATGGTTCCCTAGCAAGGCATAAAGCTAGACTAGTAGCAAAAGGATTCAAGCAAACTCACGGGATCGATTATGAAGAGACTTTCAGCCTGGTTGCAAAGATGGGAACAATTAGAACCTTGATTGCAGTGAGTGCAGCAAGGAGATGGCCATTGTACCAACTTGACATAAAAAATGCTTTTCTCAATGGTGAACTTCAAGAAGAGGTATACATGAGTCAACCGATTGGATTTGAAGACAAAAAGCATCCAAATTTTGTTTGTAGATTGAAGAAAGCTTTGTATGGGCTGAAGCAAGCACCACGTGCTTGGAATCAAAGATTGGTCGAGTACCTCACAAGGTGTGGGTATAGTCCAAGTAATGCATATCCCTCTCTCTACATGAAGAAAGAAGAAGGCAAGCAGGTATATATTTGCATATACGTTGATGATCTCATCATAACAGGAAGTAATGTTAGAGGAATACAAGAGATCAAAAGGAAACTCGGTAAGGAGTTTAAAATTTCAGATCTTGGTGAGCTGAAATACTTTTTAGGCATTGAGATAGTCTATGGGAAAGATGGCATTTACTTGATGCAAAGAAAGTACCTATTGGATGTTCTTTTCAGATTTGGAATGAGTGAATGCAAACCACTCACTCAACCTATGGACACAAATGTGAAGCTATGCTCAAATGATGGAGAGAAGTTACATGATGTAACTACATACAAGAGTATTATAGGTTCGTTGATCTATGCTACGATCACAAGACCAGATTTGTGTTATATTGTTGGAGTTCTTTCTCAATTTATGCAAGCTCCAAGAAGTGAACATTTAAATTCAGCCAAACGAGTGCTAAGATATGTGAAGCATACAGTCAATCATGCTTTGTTTTATAGATATGATGAAGAATTGCAGGTAAAAGGCTTCAGTGATGCTGATTGGGCTAGTTCGAAGGAAGATAGAAGATCCACTTCAGGTTATGTGTTCATGATAGGAAGCAAACCTATCACATGGAGCTCAAAGAAGCAACCTACTGTTGCACTATCATCTACAGAAGCTGAATATAGAGGTTTAGCCTTTGCAACTTCTGAAGCTATGTGGATTAAGAAGCTCTTGTCTGATCTTGATGTGCAGGTGGAGACCATTCCAATTTATGGTGACAACATGTCAAGCATTCACTTGACAAACAATCCAATGTTTCATGCACGAAGCAAGCACATAGAAGTGCATTATCATTATGTTCGAGAAAAAGTTTTGAGCAAAGATGTGGATATAAAGTTCATTGGAACTAATGACCAGGTTGCAGACATGCTTACAAAGTCCCTAGATGCTTCTAAGCTCAAGAGGTTCAAGGACGACATCAACTTGTAGGATATGGTTGAAGGTGCAAGCTCACATGTGAGCTTGAGGGGGAGTGTTAAAAATAAAGAAGTAAGCTCGTATATATTTTTGCAAAAAGGATTTTCTTCAAGTAGAAGGAAAATACAAAAATGAAAAATAGAAGCATTTACTTCAACAAGTAGTGGAAGCCAAAAGAGAATCATTCAAAAGAGAATCAAATCCAAAAGCTGAATTGTAAGAGGAGTGGCTGTCCAAAGTAGTGGAGAAATGATGGAGAAGAGCTCTCAAACTCGTCATGAGAGTTTTTGGTCACTTGGCTATAAAAGAGGCAAGGGAGGACACTCAAGAATAAAGCAAGAAGGCATGGAAGCTCCCTTGTAGCTACTTCATTTGTTTTGAGTCATTTCGTTTAGTTCACTCTCATAGAGTATGTCCAACCGCACACCTATTTTTACATAGTCTACTTGTGAGAGTCACATCTCTCAATATATGTATCTGATTTTAGTGTTTAAACATTCGTTGGAAAGCTTGTCTTGAGTACTACCTCTGTCGAGAACAGTTTTATGAAATTATTTATGTTCTGTAAGTTATTAAGGTTTTAGTGAAGTCCACTTTTCAACCTAACTAAGTAGACAGGTAGTCTGTTTTGAATCAAATAGTTTCCAACTCAAATCTACTCCAAATTGAGTGTTGATATCTCATTTGAAAGCTCTAGGTGTCTAGTTTGAGTGACCAAAGTTTCAAGTTCATTGGATATTTCAATTGGTACCAGTTTTCATTTGAAGGTTCTGTTGTTGGCAAGAGTCTTGATCCTGAGAAGGTCTTCTACACTTTCTGCTGCGATTAGGAGAGGAATTCTCCAACATAGGTGAGGTACCCTTGGTTTGTGCATAAATTGGCTTAGCACACTCACACCATATGCTATATCAATTCTAGTTAGGGTTGCATAATTCAAACTACCCACCATACTCTGATATCCTGTGACATCTTGTACTTCATCTCCTTCATGGGCACTTAGCTTTAGGTTGACTTCCATTGGAGTGCTTGCTACCTTAGCATCCTGCAAGCTAAATTTCTTTATCATGTCCTGCACATACTTCTTCTGAGTGATATATATACCTGAATTAGTATAAACCAATTCAAGTCCTAGAAAATACTTCAACAATCCAAGATCATTGATCTTGAACTCCTTCATCATCTGGCTTTTGATATTCCTGATACCTTGGACATCATTACCTGTAATGATGATGTCATCAACATACACACAGAGATAGATTACCTCTGAATTGGTCCTTTTGACAAACAATGAAGTATCTGCCTTGCTCATAGTAAACCCTTGGTCTTGGAGGTATGTTGTCAGCCTATAGTTCCATGCCCTAGGTGCCTGCTTTAATCCATACAGAGCCTTCTTCAATTTACAAACATAGTTTACCTTCTTGGGATCTTCATAGCCAGGAGGTTGTGACATATAGACTTCTTCTGAGATCCATCCATTCAGAAAGGCATTCTTGACATCTAATTGGTACATGTTCCAATTCTTGGATGCAGCCACACTAACCAATACTTTGATTGTTGGCATCTTTGCCACAGGAGAAAAAGTCTCCTCATAATCAATGCCTTGGGTTTGTGCAAAACCCTTGGCCACCAACCTAGCTTTGTACTTGTTAATTGTTCATTCAGAATTTCTCTTCAATTTATAAATCCACCTAGACCCTATTACCTTCATTGAGTCCTTCTTGGGTACCAAGTCCCAAATATCATTGTCCATAGGAGCTTCAATCTCTTCATCCATGGCTTCTTTCCATTCTGTTTTTGTGATTGCCTCTTCATATGTACCTGGTTCTTCACTTAACAAGTCTTTTGCAAGATAAATTGAATGCTTAGTAACAAGAGATGTATCATACCCATATCTGATAGGTTTTTTACTTTCTCTCTGAGATCTCCTTATTGCTTGAGTTGAGGATTCTGGAATATCTTCAAGCTTCTTCATCTTCATCTTGCCTCTAGACTTCCAAGCCTTGAACTCTTCAAGGTTGATTGTATCTTCGTCATTTGAACTTGAGTCTTCTTTCTGGTTAGGTTCCTCCTTTGCGAGCTTTGGGAACTCCTCTTCCAAGTCATAGGGTAGGTTGACTTTCCTGCAATTATTCTCATACCAAGAATCATTCTCATCAAAGATCACATCTCTGCTTACCATGAAACCTTTGTTGGTAGGGTTGTAGAACTTGTAGCCTTTTTTATTTAAGTCATATCCAATGAAAATGCACTTCTCTGCCTTTGGATCCAACTTACCTCTCACCTTTGAGGGGATGTGCACATATGCTACACATCCAAAGATTTTATAGTGATCTAATGATGGTCTCTTGCCATGCCAAGCCTCATAAGGTGTCATGCCATCAAGTGACTTTGATGGTAACCTATTTATGAGGTAGGTGGCAGTAGAGACACTCTCTACCCATAGCTAATTAGGCAGCTTCTTCTCATTGAGCATAGACCTAGCTGTCTCAACAATTAGCCTATTCCTTCTTTCTGCTACCCCATTTTGTTCAGGAGAGTACCTTGTTGTGATTTCCCTTTTGATGCCTCTGTCCTGTAAGAAGTCCTCAAATTCATTGGGGAAGTATTCACCTCCTCCATCTGACCTTAGCTTCTTCAAACTCCTTCCTGTTTGATTTTCAACTAATGCAAGATACTTCTTAAAACAATTAAAGACCTCATCTTTATTTTTCATAAAGTATAACACAATCCATCTGCTATAGTCATCAATGAAAGACACATAGTATCTTGAACTTGAAATTGAAGGGTCCTTGCTAGGTCCCCAAACATCTGTATGCACCAACTCTAGGTAGTCTTCATGCATAAATCCTTTCCTTGTATAAGGTAACCTGTGAGACTTACCAAATTGACAAGCACTGCATTTGTAAATCATGTGTTGCTTGGATACATTAGGTATCCCAAGCACACATTGATCCCAGCTCATTTGCTTCAAGGTCCTTTCTCCTATGTGCCCTAGTCTTTGTGCCACATTTCAAGTTCTGAAAGTGTCTGATCCTTGTAGCTATACAAAGCAATATTCTTTGTGTCCTTTAACTCAAAAGTAAATAATCTACCTGATTTTTCTCCCTTGGCTATCCTCTTGAATCCATTCCTTGGGTCCTTCACATATGCTCCATGTCGAGTGAATCTGACCTGCAATCCTTTCTCCACAATCTGACCTACACTCATTAGATTCTTTGTAATGGTTGGTACATAAAGTACCCTGCTCAATAAGTTCTGATTACCATCACTAGTCTTTACATTACCAATTTTAATCACAGAATGTTTTGTATCATCACCTGTCTGAACTTGGTGTTTACCTTTGGGTTCTTCCAAATCAGAGAGTAGTGCCACATTACCAGCCACATGGTTTGAACACCCTGAATCAATATAAAATAAATGATCATCATTTATACCTGACTTTGAAGTCATGTTCATGATCAAGAGGGAGTCATCTTGTTCCTCTGTGTAGTTGTTGTAGTCCTTCCTATTTCTGTATCCTCCTTGGTAGTTGCCATTGTAGTTGTGGTTGTAATTATTGTTGTAATTGTTGTTGTGGCCTTGGTATTGGTTTCCTCTGGATTGAGAGTATCCACCTCTTTGGTAGCCTCTTCCTCTCTGGTTTTTGTAGTTCCTGTAACACTCATCTGTGGTATGATTGGACAGACCACATATATTACATGGTGATGAATTGTAGGGTCTCCCCCTACCTTGCTTACCTCCTCTGCCTCTGCCTCTTGAAGATCTACCTCTCCCTGCATAGTTTGCTTGGGAGGTAGAGCCTTCTTCATCCACCTTCTTACTTTTACCTTTATCTTTAGCCTTCTTATCAGTGTATAGAGCAGAGGAGTTGTTACCTTTTGATTGATCTCCATTCTTTGTCAGCTTTGCTTCATGTGTAAATAGTTGACCCATCAGAGTTGTAAGATCAGGAGTATGTATGTCCATGTAGAGATCCATTGCTGTGGTGAAGCTCTCCCATTTGTCATCAGCCTTTATACCATTGATTACTTGCCTCACAATTTGTTCTTCCTCAATCTCTTCTTCTATACTTGCTAGCTGGTCTGCAATATCCTTTATTTTGGTCACAAACTCTGAAACTGATTGGTTTGGTTGTTTCCTAAGTGTTGTGAATTCAATCCACAACTGATTCTTCCTAGCTCTTGTGTTGGAAGAAAAATATGATGACAAGGTTTCCCAAGTCTCTTGGGAGGTCTTACAATTTCTGATATGAGGTAAGAGAAAATCAGATATAGAGTTAAGTAGGTAAGACCTTGCCAAAGCATCCTTTGCACACCATGTGTTGAGCTTCTCTTGTTCTTCCTTGGTTGGCAATCCTCTAGCTTTGAATGAGGGCAATTCCTCATCTCCTGATATGTATCCAAAGAGACTCCTTCCTTGCAAGTAGGTCTTCATCCTTAGAGACCAAGCTTGATAGTTGTTCCTGTCCAATTTGTCAATGAATGAAGGAAAACCATCTCCCATTTTACCTTGTTTGCTCTGATACCACTATTGGGAAAGATGGATGGATGCACTCAGAGATTGAGTAGGTGCTGCTAAACCTGCTTTGCACCAGCCCTCCTTTACTTCACAGTTGATTAGTACAGTTGCTTAGCTTCCAAATGATGCCAAGAAATCATATATGTACTTTGCAAATGATGTGTATATTGATCAAATCAAAACAGATTACTTGATACTTCATAAATCCAAGAAAACTTGCTATTTTGGTAACTACACCTGCTCAGAGTTTTTCTCAGTGTGACGAGCACAGTTGCAATTGATCAAATTCCTTCTAGGGGTATTAAATTAGCTTAACAAGCTACCATTTGCAAGCAGAATGAGTTAAAATGATGAACTATATTTAGAGAAATTGATTTAGCAAAATTATGATTACCCCCGACTTTTTAGGAGTGCTGGAGAGATTGACCAGAGTGTACTTCGATGACAATTTCTCCCAAACGACTGAATGAAATCCCTTGAAACTTTGTATGCTTGTAGAAGACTTCGAGTTGAATCTAGCAAGCTTTGAATCACTTGATTTGGTGGAGTAATCACTGAGATATGCCCTTGTGAAGTTGACAGATTTGGATGTAGAAAACTCAGAGAACACAGAAGTGATAGATGTAAATGTATGTATTAATTCACATTGATGTACATTCCCATTGGCATGATTAACATTGCCAAATGGTACTCAGAGGTGTAGGCTATGGAGTAGACCTCACACTCTCAATGATCAGTAGTGTAAGTCTCGGGAAAATGGACTAATGTAGCCGCGACTTTTCAAGATACATCTTATATATGAAGTGAGCAAGAATTTGAATTCAAATTCAAATTCTTGGCTCCCTATAATCAAGCCTCTAAAAATATGGAGTTATTCTCTCAATCACATGTCCTACTTTTTCACGAATCAACCAAGTAGGTTGTATACAAAAGATTCCAAGTCATCTAGACTTTTACAAGGGGTAAAGTGGTAACAAACCACTAGGCTATGTTCCTTTGATTTGTCCATTCATGTGAGTTCTTCATGATGAGTTCCAAGCCAAATGTGTAGGCTTGCTTCTTACACCAACAACAAGTAGACTACCTAGAAATTGGTATGCGGTTGGACATAGTTTATGAGAGTGAAGAGAATGAAATGACTCAAACCAATGAACTAGCTACAAGGGGACTTCCACGCCTTCTTCTTTTGTCATTGAGTGTCCTCCCTTGCCTCTTTTATAGCCAAGTGACCAAAAACTCTCATGATGAGTTTGAGAGCTCTTCTCCATAACTTCTCCACTACTTTGGACAACCACTCCTCTTACACTTCAGTTTTTGGATTCTCTTTTGATTGATTCTCTTTTGATCGATTATCTTTTGGACTCTACTACTTGCTGAAGTAAATGCTTCCATTTTTTATTTTTGTGTTTTTCTTCTATTTGAAGAAAATCCTTTTTGCAAAAATATATACGACCTTACTTCTTTATTTTTAAGACCTCTAGGGATAGTGTATAGATTGTCATTCCAAATATTCCATGAAGGATAACATGTCCCCTAGTTGTTGAGCAACTGATCTCAGTTGATAAGAATAAAATAGACATGGATGGCCAATCACATTGCCCATCATTGAACAATCATAAGCATGTTCCATGTTCAAATACATGCATGGAATTGGAAAACTGGAATCTAATGTGATGATGAATGACAAGTAGGGTTTAAGTCTAAATGCAATCCAAAAGTGATTACAAAAATCAATATCTTGATGTGATAATTAGTAGCCATGAATTTATACTTGAATGCATGTGCATACAAATTTTTTAAAAATTTCGGGAGCATAATGGCATAATTTTAAAAACCGGAAAAATTTCGATAAACAATTTCCATGATATTGGTTCCGATAGGCACAATCTATCCATAAAGAGACAGAAAGGGGATTAAACACCCTGACAACTATATATATATATATATATATATATATATATATATATATATATATATATATATATATATATATATATATATATATATATATATATATATATATATATATATATATATATATATAGCTCTTTTTCATTTGTTTTTCTCCTCACAAACCTACAAGAAAGTACTTTCTTTTCTATGCAAGAAGAATACATGCATCGTACAAGGCACACCATATCTAAACTATGCATATACTCTAGGTACGATGCGAAACTTGCATGTCCTATATGTAATTTGATGCAAAAAGAGAGCAATGATGCATATAAATTGACAAGCCACTTACTTGGAGATTCAAAAATTAATATGTAGGTATGTACAGGTGCTAAAGATGGTCCATACTCCTTCCAAATAGCTTTCCAAAACACTTTCAATAATCGATGCTTCAAAACTATGTGCGAAAGAAGGTTATTGAAGATGAATGGGTAAACTTCAAACTTTGAAAGACTATGGCAACACTAAGGAATTCAAATTCCATGCTTCACAAATAAATGCCTTCAGCCTCCGGGACGTGCGCATAGCAAAATATTATCCCACATATTTCCTTAGAGCACCATATGGTATATATCCACCTCATGGCTCCGAACTTCTTTAAACGAAGTAATACGTGGACAACACTCTCTCTCTCTGGCCTCCGCTCAAGAGTCTTCGACTACTCAGCGCAAGGATACTGGACATTATCCCACATGCACGCAAAGTCCAAGAAGCTTCAAATATACAAGCACTACGTTCTTTTGTAACACTCAAAGAGTAAGAGGAAGGATGATCTTTCTCTTCCCTCCTGCTTAGTGCTCACGCACCGAATGAGGTATCCATCATCAATATAAAAGATAAACAAAAGTTGAGCCACTTTTCGTGCACATGTATTGCTGTGAACACGGTGACTCCTAAAAATTAGAGAGAGGTGCAAGCTGCTTGAGTGCCTCATAGATCTTCATGAAATTGAGGCAAGCATCGACAAAGAAAATGGATCATGTGACACACTATCGTCGATGATAATGTGGGTGCGATCATGCTTTCTGCATGGACCATATGAGATGTTGTTTCGAGGCATCTTCACTGACAGGATATCGCAAAAATGCTCGCAAAAGAACTCTCAAGAATGAAACAAAAAAGGAAGATTTGAGAATCATGCAAACTCGTAGAAGATGGTGAGGAACGAACAATCTCACACCACATGTTGATGCCCAGATCTCGCAGACGCACGAACGCAGAGGATAGTACAGAAACACAATCACACAAAAGTACTTAGAGATAGAAAGAGACAAGAGATGACACAGATTGCGTACAATCTCCCCTGCATCCTCTCATGGAAAACTCTATGAGAGCATACGTTTTTATAGGTATTTCTTATTATGTCCTGAATAGAAGATACATGAGGGCCACAGTTTTAATAGCATGCTTTTGCTTTATTTAAAAAAATAGCTAAAAATAATTTTCTAAAAATAACTATTTTCTTAAAATATTCCTCTAGATATCTCCAAAAGTATTTGAATAAATACATGCGCGTTCACTGATGGAGAGTGTTGGTATCCAAAAGAACAAGCTACTCTTGTATTTAGAACACCTCTATAACAAGAATAACTCAAACCTTCACCAATTTTAGAAGATCAATACTCAATTGTCAAATTCTTGAACAAACTGTGAAAAAGAAGATTACACAAAAAGTCTGTTGCACATAATTCACTCATTGCCTTGTCGAATGTGTAAATTTTTTTATAAAACTTTGTACCACGTGTCGCCTATAGATTGCGCACCTTCTCCAAGTTGAATCACTCCAAAAGATTCAATAGATCTTGAGCAATGATCTCAACAACTCACCTATGTCTAAAACTGTTCTTCTGAGAAGTCGACTTAGACACATATAACTTTTAACACTTGATTCTCTCAATCTAGATCCCGTTTCTACACATGCTTTTAGCCACAAATAGCTTACCTTCCAACTTAAAGATTAAGTGCTTGCTTGCTCAAAACTTTACATTGTGGAAGGAGAATTGATAAAAACATTCATATCGAATTTTGCACCTCCTACAGCTTCTATTCTTTCATTTACACATGTAAATGTTCCTACACTCAATGCTCTCAGCTTGATCACAGTTAGAATCTAAACATTTATACAGAGCTTGATCAACTATAGACTTAGACTTGTACAAAAGCATTTCACAAAAGATCTAACACAGAAGGAGAAAACTCAGAAATAACGGGCGCAACATTTTCTTCATTTTTGAGAAATTTACAACTGAGTGATGAGAGAGTCTGAACTCACTTCTAAGATGTCTAATGACTCATACAACTCCTGATTACTCTATTCTCATGCTCTCTCATACTTGGCCCGACATTTTTCATAGTATATATAGACAAAAATTTACAAGCTTATGACTACTCAAAGATATAAGTGAACTATCCCTAAATTAATGTACATATGTGTACACATCTTCATCTTCTGAATGTGTTCTTCCTTCATGCTTCACAGCCTGAACCTTTTCTTCAATCCTTGACTCCAATTCTTCATCAAAACATCAATTGTTGATTGTCCTGCACCAACATTCACACCTCATGAATCTTAACCTCCTAAATCAAAACACAAAAAACATCCAAATCCTCAATGCATTAAACCTTCATTCCAAATATTCCATAACGTATAATAGTGGCAGTGAGTTCTTGAAGAAACCACTCATAGTCCTTAAGTACTGCCATGTTCTTCTCTAGAATTGGGGCAAACCATGATAATGCTTGTCCACAAAGCAAGGTTCCAATAAAGCCAACCTTTGATGCCTCATTAGGGTATCTATGAGGTTGCATACATATGTACAATTTAACTTGCTGGAGAAATTTGCAAAACTTTGTGCGATCCCCATCGAACTTTTCTAGCATGTAGATCTTGGGTTCCCTCATGAAGGATGTACTAGGCTGTTGATTTACTTGCATACTCCCTTGATTTGTCTGAAAACTCTCGATTGGTTCTTGTAATTCTTGGAGGAGTGCACCTACATGCACTAGATGTCCCATCTTCAGTTGTCTATGTCGATGAGTTAGGTCTTTGACTTGTTGTTGGAGAGTTTGAAGTGATGCTACAATTTGTTCATAAGCATTCTTCACGATGACTTGTCTTGGATAGAAGCTAGTTTTGCCAAAATATTAGGGGAGCACTAGATTGTGCTCTTTAACTACACTAAACAAGATTCCAGAAATATACTTCTGATTACATGAGCAGCCACATAGGAAAAATGATACAAGAATACATAACTGATACAATATGTCCCACAATCCTGGACCCATAGATATGGAAAACCGAACTAGAGATGATACAGGAAATCCCACAACCCGAGATCGTATGGAACAAGGTATCTAGATTACAAGAACTCCCTTCTAAGAGATGAACTAGATACAAGAAAGAACTTGACAAGATCTCGTATTAGAAGATTACACCATGATGTCCAAGAACTAGACTAGACGAGACTGGAACAAGGAACAAGACAAGAACTGGAACTGGAACTTGGAGAGTACTTACTTGGCGGTCACGACTCCTTGAACTCCCAAGACTGGCATTGGCAAGAATGATAATGGATGTGACCAACCCCTCCTTATATAGGTTTTCTAAGGGTGGTTCAAGGGTGGTTGAAGGGTGGTTACAAATTGATGATGTCATCAACTCGAAGCATGGTCTCTAGATGTCAAAATAAAGAGAGAAGATAGTCGATCTTACGGCTTTTGCATGTTCCAGATGCAATGAAGGCATTGGTTTCCCCTTATTATGAACCAAGCATGAAATATAGGACTCACATGGAATCTGAGGTTCAGGATGGTTTCCTTTTGTCCATGACATCTTTTCTAGTGCACTACAGACTTGGGAATTCAAGTATCGTGATACTTGAACTCAACCGATCATGATACTTGGACTTATCTCACTGATTTGCAAAACGTTTTTAGAAAAAATTATATGAATGTGCTCCTTGTGCACTCCTCTTCACCTCTATTTTCCTATGGCAATTAAACTCTCTCTCAATCCCATGATACCTCTCACACGATATCAATCACGGTGTGGGTGCGATTTGACGACAATCGGTGGATCAAGTCAACCGTCTCGCTAACGGAGCACGCGAGGTGCTTGGAGCAAGCTCAGGTAGCATGAAGTCTCAAAGAAAACATACACATTCAAGGCATTTGATTACAAACTTTAGTGCATATGAACAATATAAAAGGTAATCTAATCAATTTTAGGATCGTTTCATTCATTATTTTCATAGTAAAATTCAAGATAACATTGGCCTTAATTGATCGTTATGTTGGAAATTACTTGAACCTACAAATTAAATTTTAAAGTCTTTGCATATATTATCAATGAATTTTGCAAAAGAACCTATAAGTATTACTTTCATTCAACGAGATTAAGAGAACACAATGTTCATATAGGAAAGCATATAAGAGTTAGTGATAACACAATATTTTCATTTGAAAAGTAATTTGGAGATCCTTTTGTCCTTAATTATCAATTAAAACGTAGGTTCATAACTTGTAGTTCACTTTCATTATGCACAAGAATTAAATTGCATTAAACTAGTGTTACACTTTCTCAATCTTATAAATAATGGAATATAATTTTCTTCAGCACTTGTTACAGAAATTTTGAAACAAAGAATGTTAGAACAACGCACGTAACCTGGTTTTTATCAAACAGTATGTAGCGCAAAAAACATCTTATATATCAAATGTTTATGTTTTGAACTGGGAACGAATGTGCATCTTTTAGTGGTACTACATTGACACCCAACTCATGACATAAGAAATAGAGTATACATTTTAAATATGCTTTGAAAACAGCGCTGCTTCAATCATTCTGTTTATTTCAATATTTGAGTGCAGATTTTGAAAACTATATATATATATATATATATATATATATATATATATATATATATATATATATATATATATATATATATATATATATATATATATATAATCAACATCAATCAAACTCAGCGCATCATGTAATCTTCCTTCAGGTCTTCATAACATAATATTTCCCATCGTATACCAAATTTGTGTTATATATTTGACCTCCGCGTGTGTCGAAAACCACCTTCTTAACAGAAACGACTTGAGACAGATCAAATAGAATTTGACCACGAACAAGTGGTAATCCTATTGTTCTCAAAGCCTTCTGTAGTGCCGGCATACACCATCCCCCCCCTTCTAAGACTTCAAGTTTTGATCTTGATTCTAACTGCTCATGCGCTGTTGCTTCTCTCTACATTCCGGCTTCCATGGCAAGATAGCTGTGCATCGCTGGGGATTGATTTCCTCTTTCTGGAAATGGTACACCAACAACACTTTCCCTACTGATTATGTCCCTACAGTCTTCGACAACTTCAGTACAAGTGTATCAGTGGATGGCAACACCGTCAATTTGGGTCTCTGGGATATAGCAGGGCAAGAAGATTACAATAGATTACGTCCTCTAAGCTACAGAGGGGCAGATGTGTTTCTTCTTGCATTCTCACTCATTAGTAAGGCAAGCTTTGAGAATGTGATAAAGAAGTGGATTCTTGAGCTGAGACATTATGCTCAGGGTGTGCCTGTTATACTTGTTGGAATCAAGTTAGACCTACGTGATGATAAACAGTTCTTCTTGGATCATCCGGGTGTTGTGCCTATTACAACTGCATTTGGGGAGGAGCTACAGAAGCAGATTGGAGCTGCTGCATATGTCGAATGCAGTGCCAAGATGCAACAGAATGTGAAAGTTGTTATCGATGCGGCTATCAGGGTTGTATTGCAACCACCAAGGCCAAAGAAGAAGAAGAAGTCACATCAGAAGAACTATATAGTGATGTGATTTCTGAATCCTCAAAGAATTGAATTATCTAAGATGCTATTCATGGGCCTTTCCATGAGGACAAGCAGTTGGACCAATCGGCTTCATTTGAATTGCCCGGGATTAAATCAGTGAGGAAATAACAAGACAACACAAAATGAGAATCTCAGATGGCAAGTGAAAAGGTAAAAGGAAACTGTTAAAAGTGAAAGTGGTTAAACAATTGTTGCCGCCAACCATTCATCACGACGGCCTATTTTTGTGGATCCAATTCAAACCAAAGGAATAATTGACCTACCCCTCCAATCTTGGGTAATCAACCGACGCTTGATCAGAGGAAGTGAAGATTCGGCAAGGCCCTCTTGGCCTATTGGAGACTATAAAAACAATGGATTTGTGCTCATTTGGGGTACAAGTTTTAGAGATACATTGGTTCAGATACGTGTATGTACGTGCAGAATTCCTCTCTTGCACTTTGTGGTTTCAAGCCTATTGTAGGAGCCACTCTGTAGTGTGGATACAGAGCGTGGGCTTCTCAGTGGACGGCTATGAGCACTATAGTGTAAGAGAGTGGCTTGGATTTTTTTTAGGGACAAGAATATTGTAAGCCCTATTTTCTAGAGAAATTCTCCACCGTTTGTATTGATCTGTATTTGTCTGCATAGAGTGCCATGAAGCTCTCAGCATGAGTTTTTGAGCATTTCTTTGACCAATCTTGTAATCATCTTATTTGAATCGAGAAGTGGATGGTCTTCTTTAGTCACTTGTTGTTGATGTTTTCTAGAGTATGTACAACTCTGTGCAATTATTTACCTCTGTCTACTCACAGAAATGTTAAAGGGTATACTTCCCTAAAGAGAACCCCCCTTGAGTAGGGGACGTACTGGATGTGTTTAATCCTTATTCTCTACTTTTAATAAAAGTGGATACCCCAGTACCTTCTCTACAGTTTGGCACGCACGGTGGGACCTTTGCATTTCTGTGAGAGGTATTCCTTCCCTAATACATTTGCAAGTAGGTACATGACCCATACACGAGCATATAAGGAGTCTCTTCGTGTTCGGAGGAGCCTTAACAAGTTAGCCATAACCACGACTAGTGAGTCTACCTCCCCTCTGCCCTCCCTAAATTTATCTATTGATTTGGGTGCGACACCATTGTCAAAAGAGAGGTATAGGAGAACTCTAGACTTCTCCTCAGATACGTCCAAAGAAACACCAGTACAAATGGAGGATCTCTCTCATTTACTCTCCAGATTAAACATTAAATTCCCTACCTTCAAGGGACAAGCTTATGAGCATGCTGATGATCATGTGAGGAGATTTATCTCTTTATGCCGTGGACGAGGTCTGCAAAATAGAGAGGATGCAATGCTGGCACTTTTTCCATCCACATTGGAGGGTCTTGCAGATAAATGGTATAGTCAATATGCAGATGGCCATTTCACTACATGGGAGGCTCTGAAGGCGGCGTTCTCACAGACATTCCGACCAAGTGATTCCTCGGAAAGGGCTCTAGATCAGCTAGAGAACTTGAAGCTAAGATCAGGTGAATCCTTTCATGAACTTCACACTAGAACAAAAGCACTTGTTGCACGTCTGCCACATGCTCCAGGTGACTTTTTGGTTAAAAAGTGGATAGAAAAGGCTCTGCCCAGGTCATCATAGCAGAAGCTTCGTGAGTCTCTTAGATTGGATGCGACCCTCAATGATTTTGTTGCAGCGGCATCACGCATTGAAGAAGCAAGGCAACATTTTGAAGGGGATACACAACCAAAGTATGTTGTAGACCTGGATCCTATTGGGCAACTGAGGAGGGAACTGGAGGCATTGAAAATGCAACAAAATCAATAAGAAGAGAAGGTCTTGCCGCCACTGCGTCGCAGTGATGATGAAGTAGCCCAACTTCGCCAAGAGTTAGAAGATTTGAAGACCACTCAGGATATAAGGAGACAAATTTGGTGTACAATCTGTAACAACAATGGACATTCCAATGCTAATTGCCCTATTAAGGTAAGCTGTCAATTTTGTGGAAAAGATCGTCATGAAGCCAGAGATTGCTACTACCTCAAGGGTACACAGTAGAGAGGTAACCCTCAAACTTTGGATTCATATTATGCTAGTACTTCAAATACATCTAATAGAGAGGAGAATAGGCCTGCAAAGCCTAGATATAATAGACCCTTGATGTGCTATCGCTGTGGTGAGTATGGCCACATGCAAAATAGGTGTTCTCTTCCAGAAGATGCACCTCCTTGTCAACATTGTCCAGAGGCCAAGGATCATTATACCAAAAACTTCCCAAGAAGCCGTCCTGCTCCAATCCACATGATCGCGGTTTGTCCACAAGAAGGAGGTATGACTGCTCAGTCTTATGCCGTTTCATCCTCTACAATGCCCATGATGACTAGAGCTAGGCAAGCGGCAGCAATCCATAGGGAGGAACAACAAGGATTTCATATGGAGGAACAACAAGGATTTCAGGATAAAGAGGAGGAAAAGAAGTCTGGATGGAAGGACCAAGTAGAAATTGAAGGAGCTTATGATAAGATGGCTACTTCTCTAAAGGGCCAACCAACCAGTCTGCAAGAAGACACTCATAAGGTAGACATTGAGCAGATCTTGAAAGGTATTCATCACAAGGTTAGTTTGTACGAACTTATCAAAATGGATTCAAAAATAAGAAGTGACTTACTAAAGATTATACACTCTGCTCACTTGGTCCAATCACCTAGTATAGATGGTTTCATGGTTGATTTTCCCCCTGCACCCTTAGCAGACTACCAAAGCTCAAGATTATCTGTTTGTATAAAGGATGAAGCTCTCACAGGTGTGATCATAGATGGAGGCTTTGATATCAATTTGATGCCAGATTTTACAATGAAGAAGCTGAAATTGAACCCCACCAAGTTGGCACCATTCACGGTTACCTTAGCAGATCAACATCGGGTTGCGCCACTTGGCATTATTGAAAAGATACTGATGGTAGTACAGGGCTGCCACTTTGTTTTAGATTTTGTTGTTATTGCACTTCCACAGGAGACTTCTTACCCTTTACTCCTGGGGAGACCTTGGCTGAGACAAGCAAAAGTATTGCAAGATTGGGGGAAAAACAAACTATGGATTTCAACAAGCACCAATAGCCAACTGCAATTACATTTGGAAGAGGGATTCGACTCAGGAAAAACCACTGGATATACTGTGGATACTCAGGTAATGCCCTCTCTACCCCAAGAAGATGATACCTTGTTAAATTGGATGATGGGAAGTGCAGAGTGTTGCACAGTGGAGATCAATGAAATTGAGGAAGAAGTTACAGACAAGGTAATTACAGGAAAGGGCAATGAAGACCACAAGGTGTTGGAGAATGAGCAATTGAAGGAAAATACAAGCTTTGAAGAGGCAACTAATATAAAGGTATCGGAGAGGGAAGGTTATGAACTTAAGAGCAGAGAAGATCTTCCTTTTGCAGATATACCTCAAGGATGGATGGAAGAACATGTTGCAGAATATAAATTAAAATCCACTCCTGCATATAGTGGAGATGATTTCTCAAGCAAGAGTAGTCCTGAAACATTGGTTCAAGAAGTAAATTTAGGGATGAAGAGAACCCTCAAGTAGGCCATTTGGCATCCTGGTTATGGCATTATCCTCCGTTACTACAGAAGGTAACTTCTTTGCTTTTTGCCTATGAAAGTGTCTTTGCATGGTCCTACAAAGATCTAACAGGGATACCAGAAGAGCTTGGGTTACATCCGATACCCTTAGTGAGGGAGCCGCGCCGACAAGAAGTAGACCATATCGACTCAATCCGAAGTGTGCAGAGGTAGTAAAAGCAGAAATTACAAAACTGGAAGAAGCAAGTATAATTGTTCCAGTAGAACATTCCAGGTGGCTTTCCTCCATGGTTATTGTACCCAAGAAAAATAGTGGAAAAATAAGAGTATGTGTTGATTTCCATGCTTTGAATAAAGTGACTGTTCAAGATGGATTTCCTCAGCCCTTCACAGAGCAAGTACTTGATGAAGTAGCTGGTCACACTTTGTATAGTTTCTTGGATGGTTTTAGTGGCTACAATCAGATAGTGATCCATCCTGATGATAGGGACAAAACAGCCTTTGTTACTCCATGGGGCACTTATGTCTATACTCGCATGGCTTTTGGTTTGAAGAATGTGCCAGCTTCATTTAATAGAACGATGTATCTGATATTGGGCAAATGGTTAACAACCTTTCTACGCATTTTCATGGATGACATTTCAGTATTTTCAAGTACAGATAAAAGAGCAGCAATTCAAGATTTCCATGACCATTTGGAAAATCTAAAAGAAATTTTTGAGCAATGTCTCAAAACAGGCTTGAAATTGAATCCTGATAAATGTCACTTTTTGGTCACCAAGGGTACTCTTCTCTGTCACATAGTATCTGCTGAAGTTATAACGGTTGACCCTGCAAAGGTTACAGCTATTCTTTCCATGCAAATTCGACAAAGCCCAAAGGAAGTGCAAAGTTTCTTGGGCCATGCAGGATATCACAGAAGATTCATTCGGATGTATTCAGAAATTGCTAAGCCCTTGTCAAGGCTTACCAGTAAAAAGGTCCCTTTCTCATGGAGTGCTGAAGCTCACAAAGCATTCTGTGAACTAAAATTGAGGCTATGTACTGCTCCACTTTTAAGTGTTCCTAATTGGTCATTGGAATTTCATGTGCATACAGATGCTAGTCTTCATGCTGTTGGTGCAGTTCTAGCTCAACCATCATCTCACAAGGTGGATAGACCTATCTCTTATGCCAGCAGACTACTCAACCAAGCTGAAAGGAATTACAGTACGACGGAAAGAGAAGGTTTGGCTATCATATTTGCTCTTCAGAAGTTCCGACATTATCTCCTTGGTGTACATTTTATAGTTATATGTGATCATCAGCCCTTGAAGAATTTGATAAACAAACCTAGAGTAGCTAAAAGAATTTGGAGATGGTTACTCTTATTTCAAGAATTTAATTTTGATATTCATATTAAGCCAGGAAAAGAGCACTACATGGCAGATCAAGTATCCAGGACGGCAATGAGCGAAAAGGCAACGGGTATCAATGGCGATCTGGTGGATAGCAATCTCTTCCTAGTAGCAATTCGGACTGGTTGGTATGATGAAATTCTTCATGTTCTCACTACTGGAAAGATCCCAGAACACTTGACACCTGTAGAAAAAAGAAGATTGCTTTTGAAAACCAAAGCATATTCTCTTATAAATGGAAATTTATATAAATACTGTCAGGATGATATATTGAGAAGGTGTGTCTATCCAGAGGAGGTAAATCTTCTGCTAGAGGCTGCACACAATGAAGGACACCTAAAGGGGGAAGAATTGGCTCATAGAATCATCCACAAAGGTCTATGGTGGCTGCATATTTACAAAGATGCAATCAAGTTTGCTAAGGAATGCCACATCTGCCAGAGGTGTGCTCCCACGCCAACCAGATTGAATTTCCAACCATTAGTCATATCTATAGGATGGCTCCCATTTGAACGATGGGGTCTTGATTTCATAGGACCAATTAGTCCAGCTGGTCAACCTGGAGGTAAAAAGTATATATTGATGGCCACATGTTATGCCACTAAATGGATAGAGGCTAAAGCTACTGTGGACTGCACGGCTTTAACAGTAGCCAAGTTCTTGTATAAACGTATTTTCTCAAGATTTGGTTGCCCACTGGAAATTACTAGTGATAGGGCACACATTTTGTAAATCAATTGCTCTAGTTTATATTTGACAGGTACGAAATCTTCCATAAAAAATCTTGTGCCTACTACCCAAGGGCAAATGGCCAAGCAGAGAGTTCCAATAAGATTTTGATTGGATTGCTTCGCAAATTATCTTTCGATCATCAAACCTCCTGGCCACAAGCATTGATCGGTGCAATTTGGGCTTTCAGAACCACGAAGAGGGGAACCACAGGCGAGACTCCATTTCGTTTAGTATATGGGAAAGAGGCATTGGCACCATTCGAGTTCATTATCAGAAAGGAAATAGGAATCAAAGCCATTGGAATTGAACCCCCCATTCACAGACTGGTGGCATTAGAAGAATACAGAGAAGGGGCAATGCAGAAACTTCAGGTAACACAAGAAGAGCGCAAAAGATTGCATGACAGGTATCTGAGATCCAATGAAGTTCAGGAAGGGTCCATGGTTTTAGTGCGTCAAGTCCCAACAATTTCAACTAAATTGGCACCTAAATGGGTAGGACCATATAAGGTTATCAAGGTATTGCCACATGGCGCAGTGCATCTGGAAGATTTATAGGGTATAAGGATTCCCTTGGTTAATATTTCCAGGGTGAAGAAGTATCTAAACTAAGTCAACTTGGAAGAATTTCAACCACTGTACATACCACGCGTCACTCGAGTATTAGAAATATTTCATCATTGAGTATTTGCAGTTATTCCTCGAGTATTAGCAGTATTTCATCATTGAGTATTTGCAGTTATTCTGTCATTCAAGTATCTACTGTTATTTCATTCAATAAGAAGACTGCACCGGGACGGTGCAAAGACTTGATGTGGGGGTCTGTAGTGTCGGCATACACCATCCCCCTCCTTCTAAGACTTCAATTCTTGATCTTGATTCTAACTGCTCATGCGCTGTTGCTTCTCTCTACATTCTGGCTTCCATGGCAAGATAGCTGTGCATCGCTGGGGATTGATTTCCTCTTTCTGGAAATGGTACACCAACAACACTTTCCCTACTGATTATGTCCCTACAGTCTTTGACAACTTCAGTACAAGTGTATCAGTGGATGGCAACACTGTCAATTTGGGTCTCTGGGATACAGCAGGACAAGAAGATTACAATAGATTACGTCCTCTGAGCTACAGAGGGGCAGATGTGTTTCTTCTTGCATTCTCACTCATTAGTAAGGCAAGCTTTGAGAATGTGATAAAGAAGTGGATTCTTGAGCTGAGACATTATGCTCAAGGTGTGCCTATTATACTTGTTGGAATCAAGTTAGACCTACGTGATGATAAACAGTTCTTCTTGGATCATCCGGGTGTTGTGGCTATTACAACTGCATTTGGGGAGGAGCTACAGAAGCAGATTGGAGCTGCTGCATATGTCGAATGCAGTGCCAAGACGCAACAAAATGTGAAAGCTGTTTTCAATGCGGCTATTAGGGTTGTATTGCAACCACCAAGGCCAAAGAAGAAGAAGAATTCACATCAGAAGAACTGTATAGTGATGTGATTTCTGAATCCTCAAAGAATTGAATTATCTAAGATGCTATTCATGGGCCTTTCCATGAGGACAAGCAGTTGGACAAATCGGCTTCATTTGAATTGGCCGGGATTAAATCAGTGAGGAAATAACAAGACAACACAAAATGAGAATCTCAGATGGCAAGTGAAAAGGTAAAAGGAAACTATTAAAAGTGAAAGTGGATAAACAATTGTTACCGCCAACCATTCATCACGACGGCCTATTTTTGTGGATCCAATTCAAACCAAAGGAATAATTGACCTACCCCTCCAATCTTGGGTAATCAACCGACGCGTGATCAGAGGAAGTGAAGATTCGGCAAGGCCCTCTTGGCCTATTGGAGACTATAAAAACAATGGATTTGTGCTCATTTTGGGTACAATTTTTAGAGATACATTGGTTCCGTTACATGTATGTACGTGCAGAAGTCCTCTCTTGCACTTTGTGGTTTCAAGCCTATTGTAGGAGCCACTCTATAGTGTGGATACAGAGCGTGGGCTTCTTAGTGGAGGGCTATGAGCGCTATAGTGTAAGAGAGTGGCTTGGATTTTTTTTAGGGACAAGAATATTGTAAGCCCTATTTTCTAGAGAAATTCTGCACCGTTTGTATTGATCTGTATTTGTCTGCATAGAGTGCCATGAAGCTCTGAGCATGAGTTTTTGAGCATTTCTTTGACTGTTGACGATCGTAACCCGCAGAGCATATACATACGCAGCAAATAGACAAGAGAGAGAGAAAAGAGACGACACAAGATTGGGTCCAATCTCCCCCCACATGCTCTCATGGACACTCTATGAGAGCATGCGTATTTATAGGCAATTCATATTATGTCCTTGATGGAAGATACATGAGGGTCACACTAAAAATAGTGTGCTTTTGCTTTATTTACAAAAATAGCTAAAAATAGCTAAAAAGAAATATCTTCATAACTCCAAAAAGTATGTGAATAAATCCTCTTGCGTCTATACTCGTTCACACTTGAACTTGTTCATACCCTCATGGATCTCCACCTGCTAAATCAAAACACAACACACATTAAAATCCTCAAGGCATTAAACCTTCATTCCAACTATTCCATAAAGTATAACATTCCGCCCAGTTGACGAGCAACTGACCTCAGTTGATAAGAATAAAGTAGACATGGATGGCCAAATCACATGCCGCATCAATGAACAATCATAGGCATGTGCCATGTAAAAAGAATAACATGCATGGAACTGGAAAACTGGAATTTAATGTGAATGTGAATGATTAGCAGGGTTTAAGTCAAAATGCAATATAAAAGTGATGACAATAATGAATATCTCGATGTGATAAAATAGTAGGCGATGTAGTGATCATGAATTTATACTTGAATGCATCTGCATACAAACTTTGTAAAAATTTCGGTAGCATATCGGCGTGATTTTGAAAACCAGAAAAATTCCGACAAACAATTTCTATGATAATGGTGCCGACATGCACAAACTATCCACAAAAAGACCAAAAGGGGATTACACACCCTGACAAATATATATATGTTCGCCTTGCAAACCTGCAAGAAAATACATGCCTGTCCTTGCAATAAAATCCATGTACCATACAAGACAAATCATGTATAGACGATGCATATATTCTAGGTACGATGCAAAATTGCATGTCCTATATGCAACTTGATGCAAAAAGAGAGCAAACATGCATATGAATTGACAAAGCGACTTATCTGGAGGTTCAAATAATAATTTGCCGATGTGCGCAGGTGCTGAAGATGGTCCATCCTTTGTTGGAATAGCGTGTCAATACTTCTCCAAGAATCAATACTTAAAAACGATAATCGGAAGAAAGAAGGGATAAACTCCAAACTTGGAATATGAGGGAAAGTGAAGCCAAGGTATGACTTGCAGCCACTCAATCAAAAGAGCTCTAAAAGAGCTTTCTAGAGCAACAAAAACTTCTAAAATCGGATATCGGATGCTCAAGATATGGGCAAAGAAGTGGCAGGAAGTATGGCAATTTGGCGAACCAACAAAAATCGAAATTATTTCCTTGCATTTGTGTCGCTGTAGAGGAACCAAGAGCGTGGATACATGTTAAGACAAGTCAGCCGTGGGGGATGCTCCTAGATGTTGACGATCGTAACCCGCAGAGCATATACATACGCAGCAAATAGACAAGAGAGAGAGAAAAGAGACGACACAAGATTGGGTCCAATCTCCCCCCACATGCTCTCATGGACACTCTATGAGAGCATGCGTATTTATAGGCAATTCATATTATGTCCTTGATGGAAGATACATGAGGGTCACACTAAAAATAGTGTGCTTTTGCTTTATTTATAAATATAGCTAAAAATAGCTAAAAATAACTACTTCATAACTCCAAAAAGTATGTGAATAAATCCTCTTGCGTTTATACTCGTTCACACTTGAACTTGTTCATACCCTCATGGATCTCCACCTGCTAAATCAAAACACAACACACATTAAAATCCTCAAGGCATTAAACCTTCATTCCAAGTATTCCATAAAGTATAACATTGACCAATCTTGTAATCATCTTATTTGAATCGAGAAGTGGATGGTCTTCTTTAGTCACTTGTTGTTGATGTTTTCTAGAGTATGTACAACTCTGTGCAATTATTTACCTCTGTCTGCTCACGGAAATATTAAAGGGTATACTTCCCTAAAGAGAACCCCCCTTGAGTAGGCGACGTACTGGATGTGTTTAATCTTCATTCTCTACTTTTAATAAAAGTGGATACCCCAGTACCTCCTCTACACCTTCGTAGACAAAAGAAATTGTAAAGTGCAAACAAGTATTTGTGTGTTTCGACTTATGAACTGAATCAGCAGAAAAGCAAACAAAGCTTATCAATAAAAAATTATGGATGATGAGAAAAGCGCATGCTTAAGTGATGTAGAACCATAATTTTTCATTCTAAAATGTATACTATGACCTTGGCAGCAGTATTTAAGAGATGATTCTTTATAGTAAGCTTAAAAACAAGCTACGGGAATGGTTCGGAGGGTTTTGAGTGTAAGACATGGTACGAGTGGATGCTATACACATAATTAAGCTAGTTACCATTGTTTTGCTGAAAATATAGACGAAAGCGCATATACGCAACATCTTCATAACATAAGATGATTAGCAGAGTAAAAATCATTTGATAGAAGCTTGATTCATAACAGAAGAAAATGGAGATTTGCACGTCACGATCATTGTTGAATCAGAGACAACAGAGAACAGTGATGTCAGATTTCATCATAAAAGGATGCTGATAGTTTAAGATAAAGAGCACAAGAGAAGTTATTGAGATACGTCAAAAGAGAAATAGCTTTAGAGCGCTCCGCCATGTCAGAGGATACAAGAGTTTAGGAGACACAGCCTAAACGTTGTCATAGCTTCAAACGTAAGAAGCAAGGAAAAGAATCAGATACAGTTGCCAGATAGATCTTGATTTCCCATTCATAATCACTATCCTCGTTGCTCTAATGCTTCAGCGAATGAACATCTTTAGAATTCTCACACAGGAGAGTACCAAGCGTGAGAACCGGCTTCGATTATAGTGGCCTTTGGCGTAGCATCATCGATTGATTGTTCAGGCGAGAAGCAAACATTGAATTCATCTCCTTCATTGCAGGACTCCTGGATTCCAGTCCTTCACATGCCTCCCCATCAGAGATGTGCTTCTTCCATCCTTCCTTCAAATGCCTCTCCCTCAGAGATACTCTCCTTTAGATGATTCTAATGGCCAATAATTGTCAGATGAATATCAGATGTTGGCCTTCTCTGATCACCGTACCTCCATCTGCCAGATAGCGAACAATGAATTGGCCTCTACACAGCAGATCATATGAGTTCAATGCCATAATAAAATGTAAGTTGGCCTCCTTTTCGATCAGATGTTGTGCCAGATTAGATCATGAAATTGGCCCTTCGATTCAGTGGAATTCTATGCCAGATTAGAACATGAGATTGACCTCCGATCGAGTGGAATTCTGTGCAAGATTAGAACATGAGATTGGCCTCTGATTTAGTGGAATTCTGTGCGAGGTTAGAACATGAGATTGGCTTTTTTTTTTTATCAGAAGTTGTACTTTCCTTTAGGAGCATATTTCATATGATGTTTAAAAATATCTCAAGAAATATTTTCCAAAGGAATTTGATATTTTTTTCATGAACTGCATGTTTGACCCATCGAGGACAATGTGCAAGATTGGTGTGGGTGAATGTCAGAGAGATTCTCCCTCCTTGATTAGCTCACAAGAGACAACAAATATGCTATGCTTAAAAGCTTTTCAGTATTTTGGACCTCATGTTAAATGGTTTTATTTGAGCTTATTCTAATTTTTGTTTTTTATGATGATACACATTGAAGAAGCTTGAAGATGCCTTGAAGATGTACCTTCAAAATAAAATAAAAGTTAGAGATAAAATAAAATATTGTGATGGTTCAAATGAATGGATATTTATGCATATACTGTATGCTTGATTATTTGATGTCTCCTAGAGTCCCACCTTTGTTTTGTGGATATAATTTAAATATTTAGATGCATTTGTGTATGGGTATGAATGTGTCTATGAGTGTGTCTTAATGTATTTGAGTCGTATGTATGAGTGCTTATAAATATTGTTTGTGTACATACATTTTGTATGTTCACTTATGTATCTATCTATGTGTGAGTATGAATCTAATAATATATGTGAGTTTTTATAATTTATGTGCCTGTGAACGTATAACATTTTGTGTGAAACCATATAATTCTAAAGTGAAAATAAGAAACAATAATAAAAACATTATATAAAATAAAAGAACTATGTGTTATAATAAACAATCTACGCAAATATATATACATATACGTGTAAGATTTATATACATTAGTTTAAGTTTAAGTTTAAATATGCATTGTGTGCCATTTGCAGACACGTAGAAGTCATGCAGGAGTTATATCTACTCGAAGTGAGATGAACTGACAGAGGAGGAAGATGTTGGATTTCACATCCTTTATGGCTGATCTCCAGTGCGCATGTCCTAGAACTGCACATATGATTTTCCTTCATCTTATAAGCAATCTATATGCAACAGGATAGGGGATCTCCCTGTGACGAGGTCACCATAGCGTATGATAGGAAAGGGTGGAGGAGGAGAATTGACACTGTTGATCAGAGAGGGGCAGAGAGCTCATCAATTGAGGGTGCGCAAGATCAGAGAAAGAGAACGGCCTGAAACATCCAACGATGAAATATTTCTGGAGCACTGCTAGCCTCTCATAGAGGGTAAAGAGTAGAGAACAATGCCCAGTGAAGGGGCGCTGCAGATTTCACCTCGAGAATTGACTGCCTCTTATGATTGCTCTGCATCAGATGATTGTCTCAAGAGACAACGTATGTTGACCTCCCCCTGTAGCGTACGTCCTTCCTTCCTATATTCCTTTCTGTTGCCGACTACCTCCAGAAACCGCCTTCCCTTCGTGAGTTCCATCTTAGTATCTGAACATGCACCTCCTTCGCTGCTCCCGCTTAGAAAAAAGAAACGTTCTAAAATAAACTCATGATTAACCGCCTGAAGGCATGCACGCACATCATTTATGTTTATTCTATATTTCACTTTTTATTATTTTATTGTTTTAGTTCTTTTACATTATAGTCAAATGGTTTCACATTTCGAAATTCAGGTTTAAGTTCATATGCACAAAATTAAGAAGAGAAATTCGTACAAACACATGACTTCTCATAAATTTGGACTTTCATACATACAACCACAATACACACATACATTAACATGCATCTATATACTTCAAATATGTTCACAAGATATAGACAAACCCTAGGAGACATCAAATAATCAAGATTACATGTTTACACATAAATATCCATTCAAATAAACCGTCACAATCACCTATAATCATTAAGGATGCAAAATAGATATAATACTCATACACTTTTCTTTTTTTTTTTAATTTATCTCTAATTTATGTTTTCTTTTGTAGGTACATCTTCATAGGATCTTCAAGTCTCTTCAACTCATATCATCACAAAAAGCAAAAATTAGAATAATTTTAAATAAAACCATTTCATATGAGATCCAAGACTTAAAACTTTTAAGCTTATCATTTTTTTTTGTCTTTTGTGGACTAACAAGGAGAGAGAATCTCTCTGACAACGGTTCATGTCGCTCTTTGTGTAAATTTAATATTGTTTACAAAGTGAGGATCCACTTAATCTCACCTCAAAGATAATCCATCCAAGCTTCTTCGCTGATCTCTTGCTGTAGAAGGCCTTAATCGCTCACGATATCACTCCTAGGATACTGATAGTCTATGATCCATGATACTTGCAGAATACAAGTGAATAATGATTGTATTTTTTTTCCTTTTATTCCTTTGGACTAGCCCAAGGATAAAAAGATACTTAAAGGAATTTTTTTGGGTTTTGGGAAATCTACCTACCTGCTCTTCTCCTAATCCTTCCCTCCTGCTCTCTACTCCTACTCACTCACTCTCACTCAACTAGCTCTAACAACTTACTACAAACACTTTCTAAGTGTGAAGTAATAAGTGCAATGAAAAATGATTCGCCAAAGTAGAGTATTTGCCTCTTCACAACTCGTACCTTCACCTGCAAACTCTTACCATCATGCAAGCACCTCGGTTGGAATCGTACTTCCATGGCAATGGTGTCAAAAAATCTTTGTACCTAAGTGATGTCTTATGAGCTTGTGATGAAAGAGACTATTCCTCTATCACCAACAAGTGCATATAGTGGGCATGATCACACATTTAAATTATCAATGTTAAAATTATCTTGAACCTAACCTAGTGTATAAGGATCTGCACTTGCCTGATGGTCAATGAAGTGGGTTAGCCACTATTGTATGCAGTTGAGTGCCATCACTCACATTCATTACTCACATAGGTGGAAATGGTTACCTGATACATGAAATATAAGTAAGCACAAAAATGGACTTTTCTCTTAGCGCCGAACTTGGAATATGTTCAATAGTGCGTTTGTTTTGAAGTTCTCAATGAGACACATTCAATGCTCATAGTTTGTCTCATTCTGAGATATATGCTTCAAGTTATGGGCAAAAACCTAAGCTACACAACTCTCTTAGTCTCCTCATACAGCTCCTCACACCTCACACACATTACACTCTTCAAAAAAAGAATGGTATGGGTAGACAACACTTCCATGCACTCAATTCAAGGTACAATCACACATGCAAGCTCACAAGCAAGGAGATACAAGAGGAAGAAGAGGAAAATTTGAACATCTAGTTTATCCCTTACTCATATTGGCAAAATGTTCTTACAAAGAGTCACAAAATGGCTTATATCCATGTGCCCTCAAATTGGGCCTTTCACACAAGAGACCGACACTTTATTAAAGAAAGCCTAAATTCATACTATTTTACAAGGGCAAAGTTACAAATCTCGATGGATATGCATCTAGAGGTAGTGCATTTATATGAGTGGAATATATTACAAGATAGATGTTTGAAAAAAATATATGCCTAAATTTGAAGAAATGCTAAGGGCTTTCTTTTCTCTTCTTCTTCTTTGCTCATTGCTCTCTCTAATAGTGGAATTGTGGGTCAAGGGGGAGTTGTTTTGAATGATGAAATATCCATGCTATCAGACGTGGACGTGGCTGTGGTGTCTACCATATATATTAGAATGGTAAGTGGGGTGTGTCTGGTTGTGGTGAGTAATTGTGATGTGGGTGCTGAAAATGGTGCAGTAAAAGGGGTTTGGATGGATGATGGGAGCATTCTAGAGACAAAGGTGTGGAAAGGTTGAAGAACTAGTGGTACTAAGGTTGGGTCTTCCATGCTAGGCTCGCACCTTGTATAACCAAATCACACATAATTGGTTCTTTGAAAAAACCTGAGATGTCATAGCAATCTCCATCACAGTGTCATGTCCATTGTTCTTCATTCATGACTACATCCATTGTTCCTAGAATTTTTGCCCAACCATGCGGTTCACATTATTTTTCAAGAAATACAATAGGTTTGTAGATTGAGTCTCGACATGATCTATGAGTTTCCTTCGCACCTACCTCTCTAGAATTTTCTCTTTTCTCCTCTTATATTGCCACCTTGCACATCCACAAATGAGTGTCTTCATGCATCCATGAGGATCCTGATCCTATGGAATGCATTGCCTATGTGGCATCTATGGCTGTATAGATGGGATTCCACTATATAGGGGGCACATCTCTATCAGATTAGTATTTGAGATTGACTTTAGTTCTTACTCCTAAAGGAGTTGGTTCCCCAATCTTGCGCTAGTTGAAATTTTCTCATGAATGGTCTTCCAAAAATCATCTCATAACCTTCGTTTTTTCTAAAGTTACATATAGCAAAAGTGTGCTCAAATTGTTCACCACAAGTAGTGAGAGTTATCCCTTCTAGCCATCCTAAAGGTCTCTTTATGTGACCGTCGGCCATTTGTAATTTCATTCTCATTGGCTTCAATATTGGTTTGCCCCAACACTTCCATAGGGAAGTAGTAGCAATTTCAACCCCTCTCCCTGAGTCCAAAATAGCCTTGATGGTGTAAACTTGATGAGTGATTGGAAGATAGGTGATTCCTTCCTCTCCTTAACTCATGTCTCCTATCTTGTCCAAGGGTATTTCCACAACTCTTCTATGAGATCCTACCTGGGAATGGGGTTTCAATAATTCTAGCACTTGATGGGCTATGTGTTTCCATAATTCTAGTTAAACCTCGAGTAGCTCTTCTAAGGTGAGATTGCACTACACTTTATTGTTCTTTACTACCTCCTTATTCCTAGTTAGAACTAAGTCTTCCTTCCCTTTCATGATTGTGGGTGCTCTCATATAGGTAGACTTTGCTTCCCATGGTCACACAAAGTGTATTCTTGTAAGGAATTACACTCGAAGTCTAATTTTCCACTTGACTAGACATAAATAGAACGAATATCTTATGGAAATTGATCATGCAGGTCATCCAAAGTTCAATGGGAGGAGGATTTTTTCTTTCTTTTGCCCTTTCGCTTCTTGAATCTCTTCTAGCAGTTCTTGGGAATACCTTTTCATAGAAGAGGAGGTTTCCTATTTGGTGGAATTAGGCACTAAGCTTCCTTGGGAGGAATGCTCATTCTTTCACTTGCCTTGTGCTTACCCTAGGAGGGGGCTTCCTTTCCGGATTTTTTAATTGGCCTCTCCAATTTATCTAATAGTCCATCTAAATGCAATTGAGTCCTAGCTGAACTAGATTAATTAAAGAAATGACTTGCTTCAAACATGGTTTGAGCCAATTCTACCATCTTAGCACAAAGCTTGGCTCGTTTAAGCTCTACGTCAGCTCTACAGTAACACTTTTCATGATTTGTGACATTTGGCCCTTCTTGGATTCTCGCCTAATATGCTTTAAGCACCATGTCTAGGTCCTCAGGAGTGGGATCTACTAAGGCTCATCCTACTCTAGATGGTGGTGGTGTTGGGATTACATGGGGTTGATTAGATGGTGGTATTGATGGTAGTGGTGGTAATGTGTGAGAGTGTGTTTGAGATGTGATTTCAATTATCTTAGCCTTTGTTTCTCTTAGGATCTCCTCAAGTTCACTCATCTTCTTAGCCCATTTTCTCTTTATTCATTCACCACTTTCTTTCCAAGATCTTGGCCTTTTCTTATTTTCACTCTTGGTCTCACTACCCTCTCAATGTATCTCTCGACGTAAGCGTTGGGTCTACTGTAATGCTTGAGCTCTTGTGAAAACTTGTACAGGTGTAGTGGAGGTAACACATCCATTAGAATCTACTACTAGCCCAATGATGTCAGTAGGAGTGATCTTTGGTACAATTCTTGGGTTCTTTGGATAGTCCCATGTCATTGATTAGGGTTGCATAGGTGGAGGCATAAGACAATCACGTATGAAATGATCTCCCTCACATCTGTAGCATGGTCCTCTAGGTGTTGAGGGTCTCACTTGTTTAGGTTGGGCTCTAGAGTTAGGATTGTTGGAGAAAGTCTATGAAAAGCCTAAGTATTGTCTTGAGTCCCACAAAGTCATAGAAGAAGCTTTAAAATGAAGACAATGTAAAGTTCACTTGTGAACTACCTCTTGTAAAGTTTTGAAGTCTTACTTGATGTAAAAGTGAAATAATCTTAAGTGGTTGCAACCACTTGATCAAAAGAGGAAAGGGAAGCCATGAATTAGTGATTGATGGTAGTTGGAGAATCAAATCAATCACTAATAGATTGAAGAGTGATTGTGGGAAGTTATGCTCCCAAGATCAACTATAAATACATGGGAGTTTTAGTCGTGGTTAGAGAAGACCTCCAAGAGCTGAGCTTTATGCCATATCAAGGTGTGATTTCAAGGCAAACATATGCATTAGTAATTCCATTGTATTGTACGATCAATATAATTTCATTTTCATGATCATTTGAGTTCATATCTTCATGTTCTTGTGAAGTGTACTGTTCACAGCCATATCTCTCAGTTTTCTTACTCATATTGTAGAGATGGTTTCTCTGATTTTGGTGAATCATTTTTAGTCATCTAACTTGATAAAGTTAGCTCTATAAGGCTAATATATGCTCACCAGCTTGCATTGGATTTGGATGTTTCAATCTTCAGTTATGATCATTTGATGTCAACTGTGTCCCTCATTTTCTTCTTCTCTACGAGCACTCTCTCAAAACACTCATTTTGTGAGAGTTGTTTCTCAGTGTTTACTTCACCATTTTCCATTATTAAAATCTCGAGAGAATTTGCATAATCTCTAGTATATGCTTACAACTTTTCATGACCATTGGATGCTTTAAACATGCGATATCTATATTTTACTATGCACGGGTTTGCGTACTATTGCAGCCAGGGAAAATCGGGATCATCCTATCAATTGCTAAACTTCTTTCTCCATGTGTAGTGCATCATTTTTGTTGAGATAACTCATGATTTTAAGATTATCAAGTGCATACTAGTTCCCTAAAAGGAATTAAGTTAATTGTTGTTGTGGCCAGAGAATTGTTCAAAATTTTGGATAGGTGTATGAACATAAATAGCAAGTTTTTGGCTCTTGCAACCTAAGCATCTTGCATTTTGAGCTCTGCAATCATATACTTAACATACTTCCTTTGAGTAAGGAAGATCCCTTTATCTGTATAGACAACTTCGCATCCAAGAGACTAAGTAATCAATCCAAGATCACTTATCTTTAATTCTTCCTTCATTTGGGCTTTGATCTTCTTGATTCCATCTCCATCATTACCTGTAAGAGTAATATCATCTACATACATACGTAGATATATGACTTCAGAGTTACTCTACTTACTGAAGAGTGAAGAATCAGCCTTGCTCATTATAAATCCTTTGTCTTGCAAAAAAGTAACCAATCTATGGTTCCAAGATCTAGGAGCTTGTTTGAGACCATAGAGAGCTTTCTTGAGTTTGTACACATACTCAGGATGTACATCATCGACAAACTCAGGAGGTTGTGCCATGTAGACCTCCTTTGAAATCCAACCATTTAAAAATGCATTTTCTAATCTGATCGATAAATGTTCCAATTCCTTGAAGCAACTATGCTTATGAGAGCTTTGATTGGTTGAATCTTTGCCATAGGAGAGAAGGTCTCCTCATAATCAATCCCTTGGGTCTGAGCAAACCCTTTAACCACAAGTCTTGCTTTGTACCTATTTATTGATCATCAGAATTCTTTTTTACCTTATAGATCCATCTAGATCTAGTGATCTTCATGGATTGGTTCTTGGGAACTAGGACCCAAGTTTGATTTTCTTGAAGTGCTTGTATCTCTTCCTCCATTGCTTCTGTCATTCATATTTCGTGTTTGCTTCTTCAAAGGTTGATGGTTCTTTTGAGTTAATATCCTGAGCAATATAAAATGAGTGTTTAGTGACTAGAGAGGTGCCATATGCATACCTTTCTGGCTTCTTCTTTTCCCTAGTTGATCTCCTTATTGTTTGTTGAGAGGATTTTGCAATATCCATCAAGTCTTGCATCTTCTCTTTACCTTTGTTGCTACATACCTTGAAGTTCCTCCTTGGTGCCTTCTGATCATCATTAGAATCACTTGAATCTTCATGTTGTTGATTATTTACTTTTTGAATTGTAGGAAAGTCTTCTTCTAGGTCATAAGGTAGCTTGAACTTTCTGCAATCATCTTCAAACCATGAGTTGTTTTAATCAAAGACAACATTTTACTTATGAACACACATTTCTCTGCCTTGGGATCCATTTTGCCTCTAACCTGTGATGGAACATGTGCATAAGCTATGCACCCAGAAACTCTGCAATGATCTAAGCTAGGTCTTCTTCCATTCCATGCTGCATATGGTGTTATCCCATCCAATGCTTTAGATGGGAGTTTGTTTGATAGGTAGTTGTAGATATAGCCTCTGCCCATAGGTAGTTGGGCAATTTCTTCTCATTGATCATGGACCTTACTGTCTCCATAATGGTCCTATTCCTCCTTTCTGCTACTGCATTTTGTTCTAAAGTATACCTGGTGGTAATCTCTCTTTTGATCCCTCTATCTTGGAGATATGCATCAGACTCATGGGATAAGTATTCTCCCCCTCTATCTGACCTTAGCCTCTTTAATGTTTTCCCTGATTGATTTTCAACAAGAGCAAGATATTTTTTGAAACAATTGAAAACTTCATCTTTGTGCTTCATAAAATAAAGTATGGTCCATCTGCTACAATCATCAATGAATGATACATAGTACCTGGATCCTCAAATTGAAGGGTCCTTGCTAGGTCCCCAAACACCGGTGTGGACTAGCTCCAATAGATCACCATGAATGTAACCTTTCTTCATAAATGGTTGTCTATGAGACTTCCCAAATTGGGATGCATTGCATTTCTATATCATATGTTGCTTGGATATATTTGGAAATCCAAGCACATTCTGATCCCTGCATATCTACTTTAAACTCCTTTCTCCTATGTGAGCTAATCTTTTATGCCGTATTTCTAATTCTGATAATGTTTGTTCTCCATAATTGAAAAGTGCTATATTTCTAGTATCCTATACTTCAAATATAAAGAGTCTACCTGTCTTTTGTCCTTTGGCTATTTTCTTTAAATCTTGTTGAGGATCTTTAACAAATGCTGAATTTCTTGTAAACCTTACGGACAATCCTTTTTCTATAATCTTTCCAACACATAAAGTTCTTAGTTATGGTAGGTACATACAATACCTTGTTGAGTAGATTCTTGTTTCCATCTGAGGTCTTCACATTCCCAATGTTTTGAACTAAGTGCCTTGTGTCATCTCCTGTCTTAACCTCATGCTTGTTCCTTGGATCCTCGAAATTAGATAGTAATGACACATTTCTTGCTACATGATTTGAACAACCAGAATCTATATAGAACACATGCCCATCTACTTTACCTTGCCTCATGGTCATGTTAATTAACAAAAGTGAGTCTTCGTGTCCCTGATCTTCAATGTAAGTGCTCTAGATTATTCTTCCTCTATAGCCTTCTTGGTTATTGTAGTTGTTGTTATAGTTGTTGAAGTTGTTTGATCTTCCTCGTCCATAGCTTCCTTTGTTGAAACCTCTTCTTCTGTGGATTCTAGGGTTCCTGAAACAATTCTCAGTTGTGTGGTTAGTCAATCCACATATGGCACATGGAAAGGTTCTTTGGAATCTCCCCCTGCCTTGTCTACCTCCTTTGCCTCTTCCTCTTGTACCTCTACCTCTTCTTGCAAAGTTACCTTGGGAGGTACTAGCTTCATCATCAGATTTCTTGCCTTTACATGTACTATCTTAACCCTTGTTCTTATCAGTGTATAGGACAGAGGATTGATTACCTTTCGATTTTTCATTGTTCTTCACAATCTTGGCTTGATGAATGAACAGTTGTCCCATTAGAGTATTGAAGTGAGGTACCTGCATGTCCATGTCTAGGTCCATTGCAGTAGTGAATGCTTCCCATTTGTCATCTGCTTTGATTCCATTGATCACTTATCTCTTAATTTTCTCCTCATCAATGAATTCTCTAATGCTTCCAAGTTGATCAGCTAAGTCCTTCATTTTAGTGACATAATCAGTCACATTCTGTTTGGGCATATTTTTTAGTGTTGTGAACTCCATCCATAGTTGATTGTTTCTTGCTCTAGTTCTTGAATAAAATAATGCTTCAAGTGCATTCCAGGTTTCTTGTGATGTCTTAGAATTCCTAATTAGGGATGACATGCACATGGTTGATCACCCTTCAGATTCCATAAAGACCATGATTGCTAGGACCTCACAGCTAGAGAGCAAAGTAAGACATCTTGGGGCATGCATGTAGCTCCAAGAAAGAAGAAATAGTGCCAAAGATTGACCTGCCAGGAATAGAATCAGATGCTCTAGAATAGTATCAAACTCCAAAATTTCATATAGTGTTCTAGTAAGAGAAGCCTGATGGCAACTTAAGGAATGGCTGCCAAGATATGAGAGCTCCACTAGTGCATGGGCTGTTGATGTTGTTGAGAAATGGCTTAGAAAGTGGGAGTAGTGCTTCCATCTATGTGATATCATGGATGAGAGGCATAATACTCAATAGGTGACCTACCATCTCCTGGACTTTGCCAATAGGTGGTGGCATATGATCGAACAACATGAGAAAGAGCCAACTACATAGGAACATTTTAAAGTCTTTTTGCATAAGAATTTTGTACTAGCTGATGTGATCTCTAGAGAAATAGACACTTGGTTTTCATTACTCACAAAAACCGAACCATTAAAGATTATTTAGATAAGTATAGGGAGGTACATCATAAAGTACCTAACTCTATGTTAGAGTCTCTCCTAGTTCAGACGTTTGTCTTAGGACTTAGAGAAAGTATCTAACCTCTAGTTAGAAAGGAGAGGTGTCACTGTTTGGCATGAACCATAGAGATGGCTCTAGTGTATGAGGATGGCCACAAGGGCATAGGCTCCCAAACCTAGAGATCCTCATGGACTAAGATGAGTTAGTAATTTTCCCCTTCCACTCCTATCATGACTAGTGTGCATCCTTAGAAAGAGGCTAAGCAAGTGAACATGAATAAGAAAATTTCAAGAACAAAGGGAAAGGTATGTGATTTGGCCAAGAGGGCTTATAATAAGTCCATCCTTACCCCTTTGTAGAAAGATAAGGCAATGAAAGAAAGATTCTGCTATGGATGTTCAATACTACATCACTTTTTGGATGTAAGTGGGTGTCTAAGAAAAAGAGGTTTGCAAATGGTGAGGTATCTAGGTACAAACCTAGACTTGTGGTTAAAGGTTATGCCCAAACTTATGGAGAAGATTATGATAAAACCTTTAGTCCAATTGCTAAGATCTCTACAATTAGAGCCTTAATTGCTATTGCTCCTTGTAAAGGATGGAAAGTGTCACAATTAGATATGAAGAATGCATTTCTGAATGGATATATTGCAGATGAGATGTACATGGAGCACCCAAAGGGTTTCATTGATTCAATTGGATCTGATTATGTATGTAAGCTCAAGATAGCTTTGTATGGTTTGAAGGAGGCCCTAAGGGCATGGAATTACAGGCTTGTTAAGTTCTTGAATGAATGTGGATATCAAGCTTCAAAAGTAGATAGTAGCTTGCTAGTGAAGGCAAGTGAAGATGGGTTCATATATATGTGTATTTATGTTCATGATATTATTTTCCTAGGTACAGATGCTCAAGCAATCAAGGAGCTTAAGAAGAAAATAGAAAAGAAGCTTAAGATAAGTGATTTGGGAAACTTGTCTTATTTCTTAGGAATGCAGATTGTATATACTCAACTGGAGTTTATGTTACACAAGAGAGATACTTGAAGAATCTTCTAGTCAAATTCAACATGGAAGATTGCAAGCCTTCAACCAGACCATTGGAGGTAAAACATAAGTTGAGTAGATATGGAGGAGAAGAATTTAATGACATGAAGAAATTTTAGAGTTTGCTAGGTAGTTTAATCTATGTACCTTGACAAGACCACACTTATCATATGTAGTTGGTATATTATCACAGTTTATGCATTGTCCAAAGAAAACTCATTGGATTGCAACTCCAATGGTAATTAGAAATATCAAGGGAACCCTGAGTGAAGGTTTGTATTATGGCTTTAGTTTGGACACAAGAATCAAAGTGTTTAGTGATGCAGATTGGGCACCTAATTCAAATGATAAAAGCTCTACTCATGGTTATCTCTCTTTTGTTGGAGATAAACTAGTTTCTTGATGCTCAAAGAAGCAACATACAGTTGCTTTGTCATCCATCGCAGCTACATATAAAGGAATGGTATAGGCCGAAAAAGAAGTGATATGGTTGAAGACCTTATTGAAGAGTTTTGAAACTAATCAAAGAACTTCAATTATTTTTGGAGACAACATGAGTTCATTATATTTGGTAGCTAATCCTATTTCTCATGCCAAGACTAAACACATAGAGATTTAGTATCATTTCTTGAGAGAAAAGGTACTTGAAAAAGAGATTGAAGTCTTGTATACTCCAACAAAAGAGCAGGTTGTAGATATGTTGACAAAGAGCTTAGATGGACCTAAGCTACAGAAGTTCAAAGAGATGGCAGGAATCAAGAAGAATGACATAATCACAATAAGTGATTGAGGTGGAGATTTTCGAGTAAAGCAATTCCAAATTGATGATTATGAAGAACTTGAAGCAAGCCAGAAATCAAAATGAACTCAAAGAAGTCATTGGAGAAAGTGAAGAGATCCCAAAAATGTTGCTTGTATACATATGTACATTAAAGATGAAAATTCTTGTACAATGGATATAGATGCTCATTAGAATGATAAGAAGTAATGTAATAAATGTAGGTTGAGTCTAGAATCATATGTATATAAGTCAATAATGTAAAGAAATGAGTGTGAGAGTCATTAGAAGTCAAGAGTTCATGTGATAGATGTGTAGAGAGTCATCTTCCTAAGTTAGCGTTGAGTCTTTCTCTGATTTCTCTCAGCTTGGTCAAGCAGATCAAGAAATCTTTTGCATAGGTCTAATCTAGAAGCTAATCAAGCTATGTTCAAATTTTCATGGTCTAATTCCTTTCAGGTTGTGTGTATAATCAATAGGAACATATATATGTAAAGTCTAGAGATAGACCTCTCAGAGTTGTGCACTTTTTCGTGTCAAAGTTTTTCTTGGATCTCAGTGCACAATGTAATTTTTTTTATAAATGCACATTCAAAATCTAAGTCTGAAGGTAAAGTTATGGTTGCACAAATGTAGCATGGAGGTATGTGCATCATTAGATTGAAGAAATGTGAAGCTATGTGCAGGTAATGAAGTTTAATTCTGAAGTAGACTTCTTGAAGAAGAAGAAACTTCACACAGAAAAGTGTTTGTCAATGATTTTCTAAATCATGGTAACATTTGTGTAAAGTTTTGTCTATGATTGATATAGAAATGTTCTTAAATCAGTATAGATCAAGATTTGGAGATTAAGATTTCTCCAACACTTTCAACTACTAGAGATTGACATTTAAATTTGCAATTGTGCTTTCCTTCGCTTCCATATCCTGTTCAAAATCTGCAAGTTGCTTTTGTAAAGATATGAGTGCGCTTTCTAAAGTGACCACCCTCATATAAAGGAGTTGATATTTTTGGACCCAATACTTAGTAGTAGCATGTGAATTTGTAGATAATCGCTTGGAGTAACCTAATATTCTAGCTTCACCCACATCAATGAACTTAGTTAAGGTTGAGAGGTTATGGAATGTTGGATGGTAGGAAATATCGAATGAGGAGGATATAGTGAACCATGAGTCCAAAGATCAATACTCTTTTCTTTAGCTACATGATGTTCATTTTGAGAATCGATATCATTGTTGCATTGGGTATTTCGAGAAAACTCTCTAAGCACACAAATATGGATACTTATTGATGCAGGAGCATTAGGGCATTCTAGTGTGGAGTTTGCAATACATGTGAACACCATCTTTGCTAATGACAAGGAATATAAATAACAAAGTGGAAAACTAGTTGGAAGGGACTCTAAAGTATATGTTTTGCTTAGAAAATGCGTTTTCCTTGTATGTGTATGGGTTAAAGTGTATTTTTCCACTGTGCATGGCTAAAAATGATGAAATTTGAAAAAAGTCATATTTTGGTGGAAGCATAGTCATGGATTTGATGATGTGGTATTTACTTTTGGAGGGAGCTTGGAAATTATACTTTTACTAAAAGAAACTTTAAAAAATGAGTCCCAAAAAGTGACTTTTGACATGTATCTTAAAAAATGGGCCCTTTTGATTTAATATACACTAAAAGTTAAACTTAAAAAA
>CM035438.1:17733811-17736311 GCA_020310875.1 Ceratopteris richardii
GTTGGCATCTTGGCCACAGGAGAAAATGTCTCCTCATAATCAATGCCTTGGGTTTGTGCAAAGCCCTTGGCTACCAACCTAGCTTTATACCTGTTTATTGTGCCATCTGAGTTCCTCTTGAGTTTGTAGATCCATCTGGATCCTATCACCTTCATGGAGTCTTTCTTGGGTACCAAGTCCCAAGTATCACTCTCCTTGAGAGCCTCCATTTCTTCATCCATTGCTTCCTTCCATTCTGGTTTAATGATTGCTTCTTCAAATGTACCTGGTTCTTCATTCAAGAGATCCTTTGCAAGATATACAGAGTGCTTGGTTACAAGTGAAGTATCATAACCATACCTAATAGGTTTCTTCTTTTCTCTTTGAGATCTCCTCATAGCTAGAGTTGAGGATTCTGGATTGTCTTCTAGTTGCTTCATCTTCATCTTCCCTTTGGATTTCCAAGCCTTGAATTCTTCAATGTTGATGGTGTCTTCATCATCTGAGCTTGTGTCCTCTTTCTGAGTTGGTTCTTGTCTGATAAGCTTTGGAAAGTCTTCTTCCATATCATAAGGTAGGCTAACTTTCCTGCACTCATTTTCATACCATGAATCATTTTCATCAAAAATGACATCTCTGCTTACCTTGAAGCCTTTGTTTGAGGGGTTATAGAACCTGTATCCTTTCTGATTCAAATCATAACCAATGAAGATACACTTTTCAGCCTTAGGGTCTAGCTTTCCCCTTACCTGTGAGGGAATATGCACATATGCAACACACCCAAAGATTTTGCAATGATCCAGAGATGGTCTCTTACCATGCCAAGCCTCATAGGGTGTCATTCCATCAAGTGTCTTTGATGGTAACCTATTAATCAAATATGTGGCAGTAGATACACTCTCTGCCCAAAGATAATTTGGTAATTTTTTCTCATTAAGCATAGATCTAGCTGTTTCTACAATGAGTCTATTTCTCCTTTCAGCTACCCCATTTTGTTCAGGTGAGTACCTTGTAGTAATCTCCCTCTTGATGCCTCTTTCCTGCAAGAAATCTTCAAAGTCATTGGAGAAGTATTCTCCACCACCATCTGACCTTAGCCTCTTCAAATGTCTACCTGTTTGATTTTCAACTAATGCAAGATACCTTTTGAAACAATTAAATACTTCATCCTTATGTTTCATGAAGTATAAGACAGTCCACCTGCTATAGTCATCAATAAAGGACACATAGTACCTTGATCCAGATATGGATGGCTCCTTGCTAGGTCCCCACACATCTGTATGCACCAATTCCAGATAATCTTCATGCATAAAACCTTTCTTGGTATAGGGCAATCTGTGTGACTTACCAAATCGACAAGCCCCACACTTGTATATCATGTGTTGCTTGGATACATTAGGTATCCCAAGTACACATTGATACCTGCTCATTTGTTTTAAGGTCCTCTCTCCAATGTGACCTAATCTTTTGTGCCAAATCTCCAATTCTGATAGGGTTTGGTCTTTATACTTGTACAAGGCAATACTCTTAGTGTCTTCAAGTTCAAAGGTAAACAATCTACCTGATTTTTCTCCCTTGGCTATCCTTCTGAATCCATGTCTTGGATCCTCCACATATGCACCATGTTGAGTGAACCTGACCTGTAGACCTTTTTCAACAATCTGACCTACACTCATCAGATTCTTGGTGATTGTTGGAACATACAACACTCTGCTTAGTAAATTCTGATTACCATCACTTGTTTTGACATTGCCTACTTTAACAACTGAATGTTTAGTGTCATCACCTGTCTGTACTTGGTGCTTGCCTTTGGGTTCTTCCAAATCAGAGAGTAGGGCAACATTTCCAGCTACATGGTTAGAGCAACCTGAATCAATATAGAATAAGTGATCATCATTGATACCTGATTTAGATGTCATGTTCATGATCAACAAGGAATCATCTTGTTCCTCTACATAATTGTTGTAATCCTTCCTATTCCTGTATCCACCTTGATAGTTGCCATTGTGATTGTAGTTGTTGTTGTAACTATTGTTGTAGCCATGGTAGCCTTGAGATTGATTGAATCTGCCTCTTCCTTGAGAGTATCCTCCTCTTTGGTGACCTCTTCCTCTTTGGTTCTTGTAGTTTTTATAGCATTCATCTGTAGTATGGTTAGACAAGCCACAGATATTGCATGGAGATTGGTTATAGGGTCTCCCCCTACCTGACTTACCTCCTCTGCCCCTACCTCTAGATGATCTACCTCTCCCTGCATAGTTTGCTTGGGAGGTAGAGCCTTCTTCATCAACCTTCTTGCTTTTACCCTTGTCTTTAGTCTTCTTATCAGTATATAGGGCAGAGGGATTGTTACCTTTTGATTGCTCTCCATTCTTTGTGATCTTTGCTTCATGTGTAAAGAGTTGTCCAATCAGAGTTGTTAGATCAGGTGCTTGGATGTCCATGTACAAGTCCATTGCAGTGGTAAAGCTCTCCCACTTGTCATCTGCCTTTAGTCCATTGATCACTTGTCTGACTATTT
>CM035438.1:17751311-17753811 GCA_020310875.1 Ceratopteris richardii
ATCCAATTGGTACATGTTCCAATTCTTGGATGCAGCTATACTCACCAAAATTCTGATTGTTGGCATCTTAGCCACAGGAGAAAATGCCTCCTCATAGTCAATGCCTTGGGTTTGTGCAAAACCCTTGGCTACCAACCTAGCTTTATATCTGTTGATTGTACCATCTGAGTTTCTCTTTAGTTTGTAGATCCATCTGGATCCTATCACCTTCATGGAGTCTTTCTTGGGTACCAAGTCCCATGTGTCACTCTCCTTGAGAGCTTCTATTTCTTCATCCATAGCTTCTTTCCATTCTGTTTTTGTGATTGCTTCCTCAAATGAACCTGGTTCTTCATTCAACAAATCCTTTGCAAGATATACAGAATGCTTAGTTACAAGAGAACCCATATCTGATAGGCTTCTTACTTTCTCTTTGAGATCTCCTCATTGCTTGAGTTGAGGATTCTGGTATGTCCTCTAGCTTCTTCATTTTCATCTTTCCTTTGGACTTCCATGCCTTGAATTCCTCAAGGTTAATTCTGTCATCATCATCTGAACTTGAGTCTTCTTTCTGGATTGGTTCCTCCTTGGTGAGCTTTGGGAAGTCTTCTTCCATGTCATAAGGTAGACTAACCTTCCTGCATTCATTTTCATACCATGAGTCATTCTCATCAAAGATGACATCTCTGCTTACCTTGAAACCTTTGTTTGAGGGGTTGTAGAATCTGTACCCTTTCTGGTTCAAGTCATAACCAATGAAGATACATTTTTCAGCTTTATGGTCTAGCTTTCCCCTTACTTGTGAGGGAATATGCACATATGCCACACAACCAAAGATTTTGCAATGATCCAAAGATGGTCTCTTACCATGCCAAGCCTCATAGGGTGTCATACCATCAAGTGACTTTGATGGCAACCTGTTAATGAGATATGTGGCAGTAGATACAGTCTCTGCCCAAAGATAATTTGGCAACTTCTTTTCATTAAGCATAGACCTAGCTGTTTCCACAATGAGCCTATTCCTTCTTTCAGCTACCCCATTTTGTTCAGGTGAGTACCTTGTGGTTATCTCCCTTTTGATGCCTCTTTCCTGCAAGAAATCTTCAAACTCATGGAGAAGTATTCTCCACCTCCATCTGACCTTAGCTTCTTCAAGTTTCTACCTGTTTGATTTTCAACTAGTGCAAGATATCTTTTGAAAAATTAAATACTTCATCCTTGTGCTTCATAAAATATAACACAATCCATCTGCTATAATCATCAATGAAGGACACATAATACCTTGATCCTGAAATGGAGGGTTCCTTGCTAGGTCCCCAAACATCTGTATGCACCAATTCGAGATAGTCTTCATGCATAAAATCTTTCTTTGAATAGGGTAATCTGTGTGACTTACCAAATTGACAAGCTCCACACTTGTATATCATGTGTTGCTTGGATACATTAGGTATCCCAAGCACACATTGATCCCTGCACATTTGCTTTAAGGTCCTTTCACCTATGTGACCTAACCTCTTGTGCCAAATTTCCAATTCTGAAAGTGTTTGATCCTTGTAATTGTACAAAGCAATATTTTTGGCGTCTTCTAGCTCAAAAGTAAATAATCTACCTGATTTCTCTCCCTTGGCTATCCTCTTGAATCCATGTTTTGGATCCTCCACATATGCTCCATGTTGATTGAACCTGACTTGTAAACCTTTTTCCACACTCTGACCTACACTCAGTAAGTTCTTGGTGATAGTTGGTACATAAAGTACTCTGCTCAATAAGTTTTGATTACCATCACTAGTCATTACATTGCCAATCATTACAATAGAATGCTTAGTATCATCACCTGTCTGCACTTGATGTTTGCCCTTGGGTTCTTCCAAATCAGAAAGTAGTGCCACATTGCCAGCTACATGATTAGAACATCCTGAATCAATATAGAATAAGTGATTATCATTGATACCTGACTTTGAAGTCATATTCATGATTAATAGGGAGTCATCTTGCTCCTCGGTATAGTTGTTGTAGTCCTTCCTATTTCTGTACCCTCCTTGATAGTTACCATTGTGGTTGTAATTGTTGTTGTAGTTATTGTTGTAGCCATTGTAGCTTTGGTGTTGGTTGAAGCTTCCTCTGCCTTGAGAGTATCCACCTCTTTGATGGCCTCTTCCTCTCTGATTCTTATAGTTTCTGTAGCACTCATTTGTGTTATGGTTAGACAGACCACATATATTGCATGGTGATGAATTGTAGGATCTCCCCCTACCTTGCTTACCTCCTCTGCCTCTACCTCTTGAAGATCTACCTCTCCCTGCATAGTTTGCTTGGGAGGTAGAGCCTTCTTCATCAACCTTCTTACTTTTACTTTTGTCTTTAACCTTCTTATCAGTGTATAAAGCAGAGGGGATGTTACCTTTTGATTGCTCTCCATTCCTTGTAAGCTTTGCTTCATGTGTGAAGAGTTGACCAATCAGAGTTGTTAGATTAGGAGCATGTATGTCCATGTATAGGACCATTGCTGTGGTAAAGCTCT
>CM035438.1:17773811-17776311 GCA_020310875.1 Ceratopteris richardii
AAACTGGTGATAATACAAGACATAGTGTACATTCAATTGGAAAAGTGAAATGCAAGAGTGGAGCAGATTTGCTAACCAATGTTTTGTATGTTCCTACAATACCTAAAAACTTGATTAGTGTGGGACAGATAGTTGAAAAAGGTTTTCAAGTCAGGTTTACAAATGAAGGAGTATTTGTGGAAGATCCAGAGAATGGATATAATCAGATTGTCTCTGGTAAGAAAGAAGGTAGACTCTTTACTTTAAGAGTGCAAGGGAACATTGGTCAAGCTTTGCTCACACATGGTGAAGGAGTGATTACAGAACTGTCCAAATTATCTTTGGGCTGAGGCTGTAAATACAGCTACATATCTTGTGAATAGATTACCATGTGCAGCTCTGAATGGAATGACTCCATATGAAGCTTGGTGGGGTAAGAAACCAACACTAGATCATTGTAGAGTGTTTGGATCAATTGCATATGCTTATGTGCCATCACAACTTAGGCATAAACTTGAACCAAAGGCAGAAAAATATGTGCTCATTGGTTATGATGAAAAGCAGATGGGTTACAGATTGTGGAATCCTCTAACCAAACAATTTATTCTTTCTAGAGATGTTACATTTGATGAACAGAAAAGTTGGTATGCAGATCAAAGTCATACAGCTGAAGAATTTGAAGAAGAGGTAAGAAGATGTGAGAAAGGAAAATCAATTGTGCAGGTGAATAGAGATGAAGACTATATGCAATCAAGTACATCCAGAAGTGGATTAACAAGAATGAATCAAGAAGCTCCTATATTTGATGAAGAGGTGTATCCAGAAACTTATGAAGAATGTGAACCAAGAAGGTCAAGCAGGACAAGGAGACAACCAGAAAGGTATTCTTATGATACTTCTTACATAACTCAGAAGAACTATGCATATATGGTCAAAGATGATGAAGAACCTCAAAACTATGATGAAGCTAAAGGTAAAAAGCAATGGGAAGAAGCAATGAAGGAAGAGTTCAATGCACTGGAGGAGAACAAGACATGGAAACTTGTTCCTAAACCAAATGGTAAGAAAGTAATTGGAAATAAATGGGTTTATAAAGTGAAGAAGCTTGCAGATGGAAGTATAGCCAGATACAAAGCTAGATTGGTGGTGAAAGGCTATGCCCAGACCTATGGCATAGATTATGATGAGACATTCAGTCCTGTAGCTAAGATGTCAACTATAAGGACAATCATTGCTATTGCAGCTTCAAAAGGATGGACCCTAAGTCAATTGGATATAAAAAATGCATTCTTGAATGGATACATATCAGATGAGGTATACATGGAACAACCTCAAGGGTTTATAGATTCCAGGTATCCAAATTTTGTTTGCAGGTTGAGAAGAGCATTGTATGGATTGAAGCAAGCTCCAAGAGCTTGGAACTATAGACTGGTGAAGTATCTCAATGATCTTGGATATCAAAGTTCAAAAGCAGATTCAAGTCTACTTATCAAAAGAACAGAGGAAGGTACAATCTACATTTGTATTTATGTAGATGACATTATAATCACAGGTACTTCAGATGAAGGAATCAAGGAGGTAAAGAGATTACTTGAGAAAGAGTTTAAGATCAGTGACCTAGGAAAGTTATCATACTTTCTTGGAATGGAAGTTACTTATACAGATCATGGCATATATGTGTCACAAGAAAGGTATCTTCTGAACTTGTTGAAGAAGTTTGATATGGAAAATTGCAGAGAAGCTTCAACTCCACTTGAAGTTAATCACAAGCTCAGTAAATATGATGGTGCAGAATACAAAGATATGAGGAAGTATCAATCTCTTGTGGGTAGTTTGATTTATGCTACACTAACAAGACCTGATCTTAGTTATGCAGTGGGAGTTTTGTCACAATTCATGCATTGTCCAAAGGACCCACATTGGATTGCAGGTCAAAGAGTTCTCAGATATATCAAAGGAACTATAAAGGAAGGATTATATTATCCTTTTACATCAGATTTGAAGTTGAGAGCCTATAGTGACTCAGACTGGGCAGGTAACCAAGATGACAGAAGATCAACTCTTGGTTACATGATATATATTGGTGATAAGCTTGTAAGTTGGTGTTCAAAGAAACAACATACAGTAGCATTATCATCAACTGAAGCAGAGTACAAAGGACTTGTGGAAGCAGCTAAGGAAGTCATATGGATGCAGACATTGTTCAAGAGCTTAGGCATTGATCAAGGTACACCTACAATACATGGAGATAATATGAGTTCACTTTATCTTGCAGCAAATCCAGTTTTTCATGCAAGAACAAAGCACATAGAGATACAGTATCATTTTCTCAGAGAAAAGGTAATGGAGAAAGAGATTGAAGTGGAATACATTTCTACTAAAGATCAGTTAGCAGACATAATGACAAAGAGCTTGGATGGTGTGAAGACCAGTAGATTCAAAAGCATGGCAGGAGTAAAAGAAAAGAAGATGATATGAAGAAACAGGGAATGTCAATTAGTGATTGAGGGGGAGCTGTTGG